>VMBQ01001142.1:149928-187997 GCA_007657795.1 Dreissena rostriformis | reverse complement strand
ACCTCAAAGTATGACCTTGACCTTGGAGATATAGACGTAATTATTTCGCGCGACACACCGTCCAATGATGGTGAACAAATGTGCCAAATGATTTTAAAATCTGACAATGAACGACATAGTTATGGCCCGGACAAGCTTGTTCCGCCCGCCCGCCAGCCAGCCAGCCCGCCCGCCCGCATTCGCCAATCTAATAACCAGTTTTTTCCTTCGGAAAACCTGGTTAAAAATGCACTAAGTGACCCTGTGACCTAGTTTTTGACAGACATGACCCATATTCGAATTTGACCTAGATATTGTCTAGTTACAACTTCTGACCAAGTTTGGTGAAGATCGAATGAAAACTATTTGAATTAGAGAGCGGACATTGGTGTGGACGCCGCTGCCGCCCGCCCGCCAAGGGTGAAACTATAATACGGGCGTTTTGAAAAAAATGGGAATATAAAAAGGGCTTATCAAACACTTGGAATGTATTCTGGAAGGCTTCAAATTAGGCCAGACAAACATGTCCACCATATATTAACAAAACAACAGACTATTTGAAAATCCACCGGCAATGGCCGAAATATTTCACAACTATTGTGTATTCATGAGTGTTTTGTGCTTGGTGTGTTTTTGTGACATTTGCCATGCTGTTTAGCAACTTAGTTCATTCACCATAAATACAGGTCCTATTACTTCTGACTCAGTTGTCTCCTGCTAGCTCAGCAAGGTTTTTTCTTTATTATTAAAGTTTAAAAAGAAGCTAGAGGGCTACAACGACTCAACCTTTGTCATCAAGACATTCATACCGCATTTGCTGGACTTGAGTCTCTGCATTGCTTGCCCTTGAAGCCCATGATATCACTTGCTCTAGGAAAGCCCAAACACCCGCTCCAACAGCCCCTGGGTTCCTGGGACTGTGTCACAGCCTGAAGCCCACACACAGACGCAAATATGCCCTCGTCTGTCAGGTACGCCAGGTGAGGGAGGCCTATGGACGTTGGAACATTCACAGGCATGGGCATGCAATCAGCATCAAATGCACACCAGCCACACCTCAAGTTGTTTAGTTAAGATTTCAATCTATAGATACACCAGTCACTGATTGGGCCCTATGGACCCGGAGTCTGTCACAGGCTTAACTGGTGTGTCACCTCATTCTTTCCTTTTCCTCCACACATCAGTCACTCCTTTAATCTTTATTGATGCTGACACTGTCAAAAGATTGTCACCGTTCAAAACAGATCTTGTTAAAAGATTGTCAATGCTCAAAACACAAACCAGTAAGTCAATTGCCTTTGTTTGCCAACAAAGTTGTGACTGGCCAATGTCATCAGAGATTTCAAATCTTCATAGGCAGAACACTTACAGTTACCATCTTAATACAAGTCAGTCTGTTTCAGTCTGGACACTGACCAAGTAAGATACTTACACCCCGCGCCCCAGAGTGGGTGTCAGTGCGCAGCAGCTGGTCACATTTCTTTGCAATCCATTTTAGTCTTTGTAAAATGACTTAAGCAAATATGCTTACAATTTCACTAATACGACTTCTGTTTGAACACAATAATCCATGAATCTATTAACTTAGTGTTGACTGATATTAATACCTTACACATTTAAGTTCATGTTTCAAATTCAGCCTAACACATGTCAAATCAGTGTAAATCCCTTTCAGCTTTGAAATTAATCCCGCCTCATGTTAGTTAACTATTTTCAAACACATTTTACACCTGTTAAAGGTGAATAACAAACTGCCAATAACCACAAAATGGGACATATAAGTCCATTTCACCAATTTGTGTTTCTGTTTTAACCTATCAATAGAGGTTAATGGATACATTTCACTACAAAAAACAATTTGTCACATCAAAGGTGAGACCTGTGGGATGGCAATGACTAAGAGTGTATGCTGACACAGGTAGGAAGTTGAAATAACAAAAGGAATCTTTGATGGTACTGGACTACTTTTAAATTGTAGATTAAATGCATAAGTGCCTAACAGTCAGTATGTAATTAGTATTTATATCATAAATCAGTACCCCAGATAATTATTTGGGTAATAGGGTTTTCACCCATTGATTTTGAAAAATAGGGTGATTTCAGTTTTTAAATAGGGTGAAATAAGTTTTTAAAATGTATGCCTCAAAATCATTGCTGCTTTACTTCTGTTGCACAGACTGGGTGCAGTATGCACATTTCAACTTTTGTTCTGTTCGTTCAACGTCAACAATTTCTAACCAGGGATATGACTTTATCCACTTTTGACAGGGTTTTTCAATCACAGACTTTCGGTCATGTTTTTGGATGTCAACTCGCTACTTTCAACTGCTGCATACACAGTTTCCAACAAATTGATAACACACATGATTCGGTTGTTTGTACTTGGTTGGAAAAAGTTTGCGATCGACATATATTTAGCGCAACAATCGCGGACATTTTTCGACCTCGCTTAGACATTTTTATTACGCACCATATCGAAACTGATAGTACAGACGCTTTACAAATATATGCACGTCCTAAATATTTTGGTCAGACGCTTAATTTGCTAACAAATTTAGTCCGCATAGCGCTTGAATAACTTCGACTGTTTTGCTCCTCCGTCGTCCAGGCGCTTGCTAAATTTTGAATGAATAAAATCTTCGCCGCCGTATGATAATTATTCCAATGAGAAATAAGCGAAATTGAGCAAAGCATTTTGGATCGAGACTTGTATCGAACGCATCAAATTTAAAGAATAAGCGTAAAAGTCAAATTGATTGCATTTTCAATACGCAGTATATTCAATTTCTTTGTGTTTTTAAACATTTTTATAGGGTTAAAAATGCCGATACGCAGCTTATCTGGGGCACTGATAAATATCATATTAATAACCATCATCATCTTTATGATTATTATCTTATCTGCATATGTTAACTAAGATCACCATCTGCATCTAGGTTTATTGAAGGTATTTTTTATTATTTGCAGAGCTATTGTGATATTCATTGCTCCATGTAGTTTTGACTTCAAAAAATCATTTAGGCCACACCAAATTTACTACTTTCTGATGGCCTTCGAAGGCACCGCGGAAAATCACTACTGCATACCATTCTACATTAAGGTCGGATTATATACATGCGCATATTTTTTTATTTTTGGAAGTAGTCTTAAATAAGTCTTCTACTGGATAGCGAGTTATTTTCATACAGTGATAAATTCCTAAAGTTCATATATCAGGCAAGTATAATTTACTAATTAAATTACAATATGAGTACAAATTGATTTTTTTAATTAATTATTTTTTATCTATATCACGGATTTCACTTGAAGCAGAATCCTTCTTTTGGATGCAAGCATTTTGCAATTTCATCGCTCATGACTCCTGCAAATCATCAGCTTTGCATAATTTTGATGTATTAAATTCTACCAGAAAGCTAAATTCATAATATATTATATATCATACAAATTGTGTTAAATTGCATAGAATTTGGCTACAATGTATACTAAGAAACATTTACAGAGAATTTAGCTAGTAATGTATGCACATACAAAATTACTATGTGCAATATAATATACTGTATTTACCCCTAACATTTTCAAGAATCTATTGAAATACCTATATACCTATATAAAAGAGAACCTGCAAGTATAGTTGGTATAAAATCAACAATTGAATCACGTCATGTACCATTGATTTAATGATGCATTAAAAAGGCATCGCAACACTAATTATAGGGTAATAAGAACAATTCCCCACGTTATGTACTGTATATCTTAACTTCCACAATCTAGAAGGATGCAGGTGTGGAGGTGGAAATGTGTTTTTGTTTAACCAATGACATGATTTACAATTTAAATGATAAAATTGATATTCCAAATTGCAATTTTAAAAGACTAACTTTTAAAACACTAAGAAATGCATATGATTTTTTTTATCTCAAAAGCCACTAAATTCATAATGATTCTGTAATAGCATGTCTATCAGAATGGCTTCACTAAATTCCTCTCCTGTGTAATGATTCAATATTAAACAATGACTGGCTATTGATCACTCCAGACAATAGGATGACCAATTGAGCATCGTTCTGATAAAACTGGGCGTAATGCACGTGCGTAAAGTATCGTCCCAGATTAGCCAGTAGAGTCCTCACAGGCTAATCAGGGACGACACTTTTTGCCTACACTGTATTTTCCTTTAAACGAAAAATTCCATAAAAGCGGACAGTGTGGTCCCTGATTAGCCTGTGCGGACTGCACTGGCTAATCTTGGACAGCACTTTACACACATTCGTTAAGTTCAGTTTTCCTAAAAAGCGGCTCAATTTATCCCCGAACCACACCTGTCTTGTATGTCTTACCTTATAACATGTTTCATGTTGAGATGAAAAAGGGAGATAATTTTGCAAATATGGTTATTTTTTGTTACTCTTTTCTCTCCCTTGCCAACTTTTGAAACAATGTTCAAATAACATAAAGCCATGTCTATGGTAGTCATTGACCCTTTGACATGCTGCTAATAAATATTTCAATAATGAAAATAAACAAGACATGTTTAATATACTTTATTGGTATTTTTATAAAGAAACGTTTTAAACAAGTTAATCAAGGTAAAAAACAACAACACATAAATAATTCCTAAGAGTCAACTCATATGAAAGCCCTATCAACATCAATCTGAATTCATATTAAGAAATAGTCAAAATGTGTTTAGATGGTAGAAGCCATGCACCATTTATTTTTAATTTTTTTTAATATGAAAATCTTTAAACATTTTAAATTTTAAAAACTGTGAAGTGTCTTAATTGTTTGGGAAGCATACATGTACAAAGGGAAAAGGGATTACTTTTTTTAAGGATGCATTTAGTACATGTAGAGGTTACTACCTGTCTGGGACTCGAAGCAAGCGTGCAGTTGAGAGAATTTTAGGCCACTTGGGTAAACATTTTTTTATCTTTCTTAGCCAGAGATCCTTTCACAAACTGACTGGTCCAATCATAGAACATTTGTAACATTTTGTAAAGGTTTAACCCAGAAAGAAAAATCTGCCTGTTCCAAAGCAGATGCTCTAAAGTTTCATGATAAAAGCAAGCCCATTTACAATGTAGCAAAGCAGTATAACCTATAAAAAGCTGTCTAGTTAGCTCAGTAGTTGGTACAGGCGCTTCTCACATAGGCAACCCAGGTTCAGTTCCCACTACCGACACATGTGAGCTTGGTTGGTTCTCACCATACTGGACAGGTGCGGATTTCCTGCATGTAATCCAGCTCCCTCGCCCCCTACCCGCCNGATCACTGATCGACCAGTGGAATGGACTGGATTGCAGCTGTTCTGCTTGTGCCCGGTAGGGAGCGCTGACATGCTGGCTGGCCAGGTACACTACTTTGCTATATATTATTATTATGTTACCCTGTTCAATGTATGCTTTTCATTTTTTTGTTTCCTTTACTTTGCGTCTTTTTCACTTAGTCTGCTACTGGCTTGCTGTTGTTTGCTTGCATGCATCCATATATATATCTTGCTGTTACCCTGTTCAATGTATACTTTTCATTTTTGTTTCCTTTGCTTTATGTCTTGTCCCTTGGTTTGCAACTAGTTTGCTATTGTTTGCCTGCATGCATCCATATATTTTGCTGTTACCCTGTTTAATGTATGCTTTTCATTTTTGTTTCATTTACTTTGTCTTTGTATAACTTTGTGTCTTTTCTCCCTTAGTTTGCTAAGGTTAGCTATGTTTGCTTGCATGTACCCATATATTTTGTTTCCCTCCAGCTGCTATGTATGTTTGTCAATATATATGTAGACAATATTTCTGCTAGGTAGCCAATCCTATGCTGCAATGCCATGTATTTTAGTTTCCAGTGAGGTAGATGCTGATCAGTTTTCTCCAAATTTGATTATGGGGGGATAAGTGTTTTAAAATCTTTTTATTGGTCACATTTTTGTGTTTATATTCAAGTCCTCAGCGTCTTGTTTCATTTCCTTTTAGAACAGTTTTTAGGCCTCCATGGTCAAAATCAGCAGATACCCCACATGTTTAAAGTTTAAATACTATATTCTGTTTTATTTATTTTAATTTATGTCTTACCAAGTTCTTTCGAGCTAATGCTATAAAGTGATATGCATGCATGCATGTAACTTGCTATATTTTAGCCTCCGCCCTCTCTAGAGGATGATTTAATAATACTATGATTGGTTAGATAAATAATCAATTGTGCTATGCAATTTTGTGTAGCCATGTTTTTGTTCATTTTGTCATGCTATAATTTTAAAAATTTGTTTTAAGTAATGTAATTGTATGTGCTATTTTGTTATCATGTAAATGTTTAGCTTATAAGTCGGTTTTAAAAGTTTTTCAGAGCTTGTGTTGTAAAAATGTTGTATACATCCGACTTTATAAATAAATATTACTTGACTTGACTTGACTTGATCATCGCCCCACCCACCTTGGACAAATAGGGTATTGTCCATTTATACAATAAAATATATTCGATGCGACACGCCCGATATTATTTTCATAACAACGATCATACGTATAAATGAACAAAATGACACTTTACGCGGAAATAATCAAATCAAGCACTTACCAGATAATTATAAAAACTTTTACAACTTTCCGAGTGTCAACTTCCTGTGTTTAGTGGTCAAGGGGGATAACTGGGGTGTGAGTCAAGATGGTGACAGTGACCATTGTGGTCAATCGTCACATCTCCCGCTGTGACATTGGGTTTCATCCATGGCTTAACTATACCTCTAGCTGCATTGATAAAATCAAGGATCTGTACCCACACACAGAGGGTTTAAGATATTTTAACAATTTATGAGTAGAAGAAACGTAATCGTGCACCAAGAGATTAAGTTATGTATTAGTTGTCTTTCTTGCTATCTGGATCTGGATCTGGATGAGTGCGTCGAAGGTATACCACGTCTGGCTTTTACTCGACGGTGGGTATTGCGCGATTATTCACTATTGATGTTTAAATATACTGTCTTCGAAAATATCTATTGTTGAAGAGTTCACAATGTCATCACTAAGTTTGTTCCAGTCAATCACACTTTTAACAAAGGATGAATTTTTAAAGATTACAGTTTTTGCTGGAATTGTTTCGAAGCACTTGGAATTATGTTCACTAGGTTACACAATATGTTTTGATGGATATATCCTCGTATTGCTTAGCCATTATGATACGCTAGGGCCTTATTGGCTTAAGGTACTCGTAGCGTTCAATGGAAATGGCGGGTACGTGCCCTTTACCATTTTCTACAAGAGCGTAAACATGTGGGCACGTCGTCTGTCTTGGAGTGTTTGAGTTCCAACTTGTGTAGCATTTCTGTGACACAACCAGGCAACCTGGAGCGGAAGTCTCCGTTGATAAATCTTGCGACTGATCGATGGTCACCCTCTGGGCAGTCAATGTCTGTTTGGTGGAATGGGTCCCATACAACACTGGCAGTCTAAAGGGCAGTGACTGAGGTTTCCTCTGAGGAATCCAAGAGTAGAGTTAGCTCGCTTTGATATATAGGTGACATAGGTTTTTCATTCCATGTCTTCTGAGGATGTAATACAAGGGTATGTGTTTTCTTGTTCTCTTTTGAGGATTTCTTTGTTAATATTATAGAAGAAGCTAGATTTGTGTTTAGAACTTAACTTAACATTTCGTTGAATTCCATCCCCCATTAATTGGCCCATATCTGAATGTTGTCGCGATCAGTCTGTAGAATTTCGTGGTCTCTAAAAGACCTCATCAACAGACCATATAAAAGAGCAGAAGCATACGGGATGGAGGTCAGCACGGAGAAGTCGAAGATCATTGTGAACAGCATGGTCAACCCTAGTGCCAACATCGCCATGAACGGCGAGAAGCTTGAAGAAGTGACCAGCTTCAAGAACTTGGGAGCAACCCTGTCCAAGGAAGGTACCAGTACCGCTAAGGTCCAAATATGAATAACCATGTCAACCACAACGATGGTCAGATTAAGCAGGATTTGGACAATCAGCTTCATCAGATTCACCACCAAGTAAAGGCTCTAAAAGTCTCCCGTACTGTACGGCTGCCAGACCTGGATGCTTCACGCGGACACAGAACGTAGGATACAGGGTTTTGAACACAAGTGTCTCCGAAGACTGTTCCGCATCTCCTACATGGAAGACAAGACCAACGAGTACGTCCGCAACATGACTGCAACGCATGTTAGCCCACAAGAGCCACTTCTGGCTTCCGTTAAACGACGAACGCTGACTTGATTTAGACACGTTACCATTCACGACTCTCTGTGCAAGACTGCGCTCCAGGGCACGCTAGAGGGAGGTCGCCGTCAAGGCCGCCAGAAGAAAAGCTGGATGGACAATGTGAAAGAGTGGACGCCCTCCCCATGGATGCATTAATCTCAGCAACCAACGACAAACCGGACTGGCGGATGATCTCTGTGTCATCGCCCCTCACCCCCACCCGAAACGGCCTGACCGGTCAAGGGAATGATGATGGTGTTGCACATGTCAAGAGCGCGATTTTAAGTGTGCATACTGTTAAACCATAATTATTCATCGGACACTATTTTTCGTTGAAATTATCCATATGGAATACTTATGTATATCACAGTGAAACTACATGCATCTTTTTAACAAATTGTGAGAACACTTTAAAATAATACGTTCGCTTAATTTAAACAATTATGAACAAATATGTGTTCTTTCGTAAAGATGTTATATTATCCGATTATTATTGATGTATAACGTTTTTTTCATTCTACTCAGATATCTCATATAAAAATTTTGAGCTGAGTTTGCCGCATTTCCGTCTATTTCGTCATTTTATATTGATTCTTACGGGTAGTGTCTGTTGTATAAAGCATACTATAAATCAGTTCTTCTATAGCTAATGACTTAAATTCGAAAGGTACGGAATACCGTTAGGGCCATCGTGGTTACACATTAAAATCCAGAGGGCGAGAATGCGAGAACGCGATAGTAAGATGGCGACAATGCGACAATACGATGACGATAGTGCGACAATACGATGGCGACAATGCGATATTGCGATGGCGACAATGCGACAACGCGAAAGTACGATGAAGACAATACGACAGTGCGACAATACGATGGCGACAGTGCGATAGTACGATGGCGACAATGCGATAGTCATATCGTACTGCCGCCATCGTATCATCGCATTGTCGCCCTCGTACTTTCGCATTGTCGCCATCGTATTGTCGCACTGTCGTCATCGTATTGTCGCACTGTCGTCATCGTATTATCGCACTATCGCATTGTCGCATTGTCGCCATCGTACTATCGCACTGTCGCCATCGTATTGTCACACTGTCGTCATCGCACTGTCGCATTGTCGTCATCGTACTATCGCGTTCTCGCATTCTCGCCATCGTACTATCGGATTGTCGCCATCGTATTGTCGCAGTGTCGTCATCGTATTGTCGCATTGTCGCCATCGTACACGTACTATCGCGTTCTCGCATTCTCGCCCTCTGGATGTTAATGTGTTACCACGATGGCCCTAACGGTATTCCGTAGAAAGGTCACTTTGACTTTAAGGAAAATATTTTCACTCTTGATATAAAAGGTCACATAGAGCGCTAAGACTCAAAAACTGAAACAAGTTTTGTGAAAACAGTTTTCAATTAAATTCAATTGGGAACCACTGTTTTGATTGCCATGATAGTTACTTTACATATTTATGTTTGTCAAGTACCACCATACGTGAGCCAGTTGAATATCTACCAGAATAGATTCAACGTTTGCTATCCAATCACCATAATTGAATTGTGTTGTTTGTAAACAAATGAGATTATCATGAACGTGTATACAAGCAACAACTTATATTATTGTGTTTACGTCATTTGGATTACATCCGACAGTACAAAAAATCTTTTTTGGTTCGTTCACCTTTAACTGATTCTCATTAGACACGTGGAAACTAGGCTAATACGTAGAAGCAAACGTTATACTTATAAGTGTGTGTCAATATTCTGCATCATACTGGATATTGTATGCATATGAATGCGGGTTTTAAAGGACATTGACCTAAACCGATGTTGGCAATGTCGGTAATAAGATTAACAACTGCCAGATGTCCCACTAGGTCGATATAATTTATGACAATAATTAATAGTATGACTTCGTCCTCAAAAGTAATCCTTGTTGATTGTAATCTGGAAAGGCGATATTCTTTTCTGTAAATGCAGATTAAAAGACACAGATTAAAAGCTGCCAACAAAAAAATACAGCAATGTACAGTAAGAATCCAAAAGTAACCAACGCGAGTGTTCTGACATTTCTTGTATTTGTGATAATCCACTCGTTTTGCTAACAATATTTTACCGCGCAAAGTACCCGAAAAGAAATTTTAAACTTAGTTGCAGCTTTATAGCATGCAACTGGTCTAAAATAATAATAAAAAAAAACACAACATGCAACGTACGTGACATCTGAGACTTCCGGTAGTTTCTTTGCATACGTCCGCTTAAAAAAACGGGGAGTATTAATAGAACACCCGTGGCGTACGGCTTAGCAGGCCGGGAGAACGATGCCCGCTCAATAACCTAAAAAACAAAACAAAAACAAAAACAAGGTGTATTATTGAAACACCCGTGCCGGGCGTCGGGCGGTAAGCGGCTTCAAGCAGGACGTTGTCCGCTCAATAAATCAAACATATTAAATCGGGTCATCATGCAACTTAATAAAAATATTGTTGGACATACTTTCTGGACCAAGTTTTATAACCCGCCACATCGCTTGAAGGACTTCTGAGTTATTTTTATTTTGTTTGTGGCCATAATTCCACGACCAGGTTCAATTATCAGCTAGATAGCCGAAAGCCCTTCTTAATCATGACCATTGAATTATTAAAAAAGTGATGAAAATAAACCTGTCCGCTCTCTAGATCAAACAGTAAAAATATTTGATTAAATTATGGTGTTTTGAATGTGCGTCCTTAAAACTAACTGGTGTTGTAATGTGTATTCCAATATGGAGTGACAACACTGGTAAGCGTTTCCAAGAAACGAATACTTCATTAAAATAATTATTTAAACAGAACAAGCACTACGGTCACATAGCGACGCGGTCAAGTGTTAGGGCCAAGGTAACCGTTATTGCTAGGGTTTGCATCCTTCATACAAGGGATTGGATTGGTGCTACGTTGTAATTAGACATTAGGTTGTGCACATTCAAGATAAGAAGTCGGTGTAACGTTGTGGTTGATGTTGTGAGTTGTGCACATTTCCAAATAAGGAGTCGGTGCTAAGTTGTGGTTTTTGTTATGGTTGTGCACATTTCCATATAAGGTGTCGGCGCTACAACGTGGCTGTAGTTTGGTTGTGCACATTTCCATATAAGGTATCGGCGCTACATTGTGGCTATAGTTATGGTTGTGCACATATCCATATAAGGTGTCGGCGCAACGTTGTGGCTGTAGTTATGGCTGTTCACATTTCCATATTAGGTGTCGGCGCTACATTGTGGCTGTAGTTATGGTTGTGCACATTTCTGTATAAGGTGTCGGCGCTACATTGTGGCTGTAGTTATGGTTGTGCACATTTATATAAAAGGTGTCGGCGCTACATTGTGTCTGTAGTTATGGTTGTGCACATTTCCATATTAGGTGTCTGCGCTACATTGAGGCTGTAGTTATGGTTGTGCACATTTCCATATAAGGTGTCGGCGCTACATTCTGGCTGTAGTTATGGTTGTGAACATTTCCATATAAGGTGTCGGAGCTACATTGTGGCTGTAGTAATGGTTGTGCACATATCCAGATAAGGTGTCGGCGTTACGTTGTGGCTGTAGTTATGGTCGTGCATATTTCTATATAAGATGTCGGCGCTACGTTGTGGCTGTAGTTATGGTCGTGCACGTTTTTATATAAGGTGTCGGCGCTACATTTTGGCTGTAGTTATGGTTGTGCTCATTTCCATATAAGGTGTCGGCGCTACATAGTGGCTGTAGTTATGGTCGTGCATATTTCCATATAAGGTGTCGGCGCTACATTGTGGCTGTAGTTATGGTCGTGCACATTTCCATATAAGGTGTCGGTGCTACATTATGGCTGTAGTAATGGTTGTGCACATATCCAGATAAGGTGTCGGCGCTACATTGTGGCTGTAGTTATGGTCGTGCACATTTCCATATAAGGTGTCGGCGCTACGTTGTGGCTGTAGTCGTGGGATACTGCATTTGCATATTAGGTGTCGGTGTGGTTAGGGTTAGGATTTGGACATTTGCGTATAAGGGTCGGCGCTGAATTGAGATAAGGGTTAGTGTAAGGGTCTTGCATATAAGGAGTCGGTGTCACGTTGATGTAAGGAATGGGATTATAAGATAAGCAAATAAGGAGGCGGTACTTAAATGTGGTCGTGGTAAAAGATGCATTTGCATTTAAATAAATGTTACTATCTTTGGTAAGGATATGGACATTTGCATATAAGGAGTCTTTTATACTTTTGAAAATCCGCTGTTATAATATGGGGTTATATTATTTGAAATTATGTGAAAACTATCACGACGAATACAAGATTTGTTAAATTGCAATTCAGCTCCTCATTTTTGTTCGTTCGCGAGGATGAGAGCATAATTTATCGTGCATGTTTTGAAAATTTAACAAGAAATTCTCGTCTTTGGTTATTGATTCTTCATTTGGGAAATATGGCGGAATTAAGTAGCCTCATGTCTGGCCTCAGTAATTACTCGACTCTGCGTCATAACATCCGGGAAGTTAATGAAGTCGAAATAAGAAACGGTAACCTCGATTCAGTTGCTGTTTCAATTCAATGAACTGCGTATTAACAATATCACATTTATATGGAAATTTCCTTCGGGGCCGTCCATAAAGTATGTCACGCTCCAGGGGGAGGAGTGGGTGTAAGAAAGTGTGGCAGTTTGTGACAGGGGGAGGGAGGGGTTAAGGCCATGTGTGATGTCACACATTTATTAATGTTCAAAAACAATTAGGAGAATTTAATTGCTTTAAACATAATTTTCAAAAATATTGTGAAACATTTGAATCTCCTGCATGTGTTGTTCACGATTCCTCTCCCTAGGAGTGTTTGTAAATGCTGTTGCAAAGCCTTGTTTTATGTATAGCCATGCTTTCGTCAAGCCGGAAGTATTTTTATTATTTCTATGTTATCAGCTGCATAATTTATGTCACTGAGCGAGACATTCAGAATTTAATTTTTTACACATATATAAATAGTTATTATAATACAAAATTGTTATCATTATTATTATGAAATTTCGCTAATGTACTTCTTATCCTGTGTAAAAAGATTGTATAGTCGGAAGATTATCTAAAATTTGACCTCACCGACTGTAAATGAAAAAGCAGCAGATACGTGATGTGAATTATATAGTTGTCTAGTGTAATGATTGCATTTTTTTTTCAAATTCAAGCTGGATTGAGTTACTTCTTCAATGAAAAGCTGTGACAACTGTTGGCAATTAACTATTCTACTATTATTAAACTATAAGTCATTTTAATAATGTGATAGTTCTTTTAAGGGAAAATTATATATTTTAATACAGTTTTATAGTGAAGCGTGTTTTAGATTAATTTGTAATTAGGTATTAATTTTAAAAACAATGTTCGAAAGTGTGACGTACTTAAGGGGGGAGGGGGTCCGAGATTTGTGACAGTTTGTGACAGGGGGGGGGGTGAAAATTGTCTAAAATAGCGTGACATACTTTATGGACCGCCTCTCGGCTATTGTTCCTCGACAAGTATGGTTAAAGCTATTTTTCTATATCCGTTTTCGTATTTTGAAAGCAAATACTATACCTGTCCACAACAGGATATGTGCATAACAGACGCCGGAGTTACGATATGGTAAAGTTGAGGGCATTCACATGCCAGGATGTATTATCATACAAATTCACAGCGATATTATTGTCCTTATAAGGTGTTATACAAATTTATAATAATGTTTTTTTTGTGCAAACGTAAATAAATCGTGATAAAAAATAAACAATAAAGATCATTTGCATGCGGTTGAATGTTAATACTGTTTTCACTTCATATAGGGGTGTCTTTTTGTAAGATTTCCTTATAACAAACAATACATTATTATAAATATATCGCTCCTTGTTTTGCGCCGTTGCTGAGTTGCCCTTTTCATTACATCAACATCTAGGATTTAAACAGTAGTAACACATGACGAAAGCTAGTTGTCTCCCTTGAACTGTTCACGTTGCGGAAGCATTGCATTGTGCCACGAATACTCCTGCTCACGAATAATGCGCTGTTACATGTTACCCCCAACAGTTTATACTATTTCTACTTGTTATGCGAAAATGTTTAATGTTTATATGGTATTGTTTTCACGTTGAATCGACTGGAAATCGAAACCATTAAACAACGAATTATTCTACACCAAATGCGAAAATGGTTTATGTTTCTATGGTATTGTATTCAAATAAAGCAAAAACATCAACAACATTTATTAGCTCTTAAGCATACAATTGCTTTTTAGCCAAATGCATAATACATAATACACAAGTGTAACGACATGGGTGATAATTATTATGAAATTAGGTTATAATTATGCAAATTATGTAATCGAAGAAGTTAACAAAATATTTTACTGATTCATAATATAAGATGGACAATGACCGTTGTTAATAAAAAAAGGAGAAAAAATAGAAAAATAGATGGGCCTATAAGTCACCAAAACAGAATAGTAAGTAAGAATATTTAAAAAAATGTACAATAGCACCACATACACTGGTGCATATGAATAATATATAACGAATATGAATATGAAAGAAAAATTGTGTACAGGAATTAATGTCGATGGTATACTCATTAAGGACTATGCATAGAGAACACTTCGTCGTTTTAAATATTCTTTTACAAAATTTAGCCAGTTTTCGCGGACATAAAGACATAAGTATATTAAGTTTACTAATAGAATTGTGGTTCGTCAGCACAGGTGATATATCTGCCAAGTGTATGTGCCGTAAATCATTGTAAGTATCACATTCAAACAAAAAGTGTACTTCATCTTCTATACTATCAGCGTGGCACAATCTACAAGTCCTCTGTTCTAAAGGTTCTCCTACAAATCGCCCAGTTTCAACTCGTAATGGCAGTATACCCATTCTTAATTGGCACAACATTGATCGTTCATTCTTTTTTAGGTTAAGTTCAAAGTATTCCTCTGTCTTGAATGTACTCTTAAAAAGTCGGTAAGTCCTTAATTAAGGAACATGCTGAATATCCTGGCTCCGTTTCTTGGCATAATAAAGATGAATATGATCTTTTGCTTGTGAAAGATTTACCACTGTTTTATTTTCAAAATTGTTTGCGAGACCGATCGTACTGAGTACCTTTTTCAAATCTTGTGTCCAGTTTTTTTTCCGTGTGACTATTAAAGTCAGCAATAAACACTTTCTTGGTGATTCTGTGATCGTCCATCTGTACGAGCTTGTTCCAGTACCGTATCATGGAAAGCCAGCGTCGGTATACACTTGGAATCCATCCGGCGTCTCCGATCATTCCGAGAACTGGCGTGAAACGGTGAACGCCGAGAAAATATCGCATGGCTCTGTGTTGGTAGTTTGTATACATAGATTAACTAATTTGTTTCAAGAGAAGTGCATCGTGTGTCGTAAGAAAAACTCTAAACAATGCGAAAAAAATTCAGTTTAGTGTAGAATCATTCGTTGTTCAATGATTTAAAATTCATTATATATATATATATATTCACTTTGAATCTGCTGGAATTTAAAATCATTGAACAACGAATGATTCTACACTAAACTGAACATTTTCCGCATTGTTTAGAGTTTTTCTTACGAGACACGATGCACTTCTCTTGAAAACTTTAGTAACGATAATTACAACCTTTAATCTGAAATCTTAACTAAAGTTAAAAATAAATAAAATAACACTGCTCGTGCGTTAAGCCTGTGATTTCGTGCGAGAGAAGTACTACACATTTTACATGCTTAGCCTGTAATAAGTTGGGCATTCTGTGTTGTTATTAATACAAAAAGCACGAAACAAGCTTTGTGTAAAAGTACTAGGAAAAATGCGAATAGACAGCACTTTTTTGCCTGATATTCTAGGTTTACATGTTCCTGGTGGTATCACCGTACGTCATCCAAATTGAATATCTACGAAATAGGAAGTGTGCAATCGAATATCTGAAGTACACATGTATGTAATTGGTGACCAACTCAAAACTATCAGATATTTCATGAAAAACACTTCCTTATTATTTTTGTTTGAAAATCGGAATTATCTAATTTCCTGGTAAATCAAATACACAGAAAGTAGTTGAAAAAAAGCATGGTTGTATGCCAATAAAACAACTGTTGGATCCTTTCATTGAAAACTGATTCTCGTTAAAAAAAAATATGTTAATGAACTCGTAACATTATTTCGTGTTTAAGACATATAGCATTCTGCATTAAACTGGATAGTGCATGTTAATGAAAACGGGTGTCAAATGACATTGGCAAAGACACAGTTTACATTGTCTGTTATCAAGTTACAAACTGGCAAATGTCCCACTAGGTTGATGCTATGATAAGTGCGTATATAATGCTTACTGAAAGATAGCCAGTGTTTTATATAACAGATTGAATTGCATATTTAAATTCTAACATTGTACGAGAATATTGTATTTAAACTGCAAATGAACGATCCGAAAAGTGTATGATGAAATTGGAATTGAAAAAGGTTTGCATCATCGGCTTCTGAACTGATTTGTCGCCCTGATGCGCGTATGTGGTATACATGACTATTATTTAAATGACAAAGGCCTACAACATTGGTTGTTTCCACTTACCCGATTGACCCACATTTAAGGTGCTGAATTGTAAACTTATTTTGGTATTGCAGATTGATTTTTTTATCGTTTTTGCTGCAATCGTTCACATGTGCAATAATAACATATGAATACAAGAAATTGTTACAATGAGATATTGAATATTTTTGTCGTTTAACATCCTTTTATTAGTGGTCAAGATTTGTACCTTGGTACTAAAAGGATAACGGAAAATAGTTTGGTCGACCTACACACCCTATTTGTTTTGAGATATAAGTAGAACAAATTACTGTTTGGCCTGATAACACTTTACATCTTCCTTTTATAGCATCAAAAGAAACAAATGGCAATCATATACTGAATCATTCGTCTATCCAACACTTAAAGATTTCGTGTTAAAATGGTGGTACGTGTTCACGAAAATTGGTCAAATTTGGACAGAGATGATTTAAATGACAAAATTTAACAGCTCACAAAAGGCTTTGCGGATATGCGAATGCGGATGCGGATACGGACAGATGGAATATTAGCCTTATTTCCAAGTTCCTAAGTAGACACTTTAGTTCGACGGTGATGTCTCTCACACTCCGTTCTCGAAACAAACAATGGGTGTCAAGTGCATTTGAATGTGATGCACTTCATATCCTAGAAACCCTTAAATCATGTTTTGGTTTCATTGAAACAATCACTATTTGATAGAGATCAACGCAAATGTGTGTTATGCAACCTAAATGACATTAATGTTCTTAAATGCCTGAATTATGCTGATGTGAGGAATGCAATAATTCCAAAGTATTATACATCCCGTCCAAATATGATTATCGAACTACATAATAGTTCAAACAAACTAGTGTTACGAAAACTAGCCATTTTTAGTTTAAAATGCTTTAAAATACGTGAATTTGTTTTACATATGTTGTGTAAAATAATTAAAAAAAAAGAACACAAAGAAAATATGTACCGAAAAATCTTATAATTATTGCAATCATGAAACTGTGTTTGACATTATGTGGGCACTATGTATTGACCTCATCCATGTGACCTTCTTACGAAAACATGTTTACTTCTTGTATATTTAAATTGATCTTTCTTCATTATTATGCATGTTTTGTGTTTTCTTCAAACGCATGTTGTTATTGTATATGTATGCTAATAACGATGTGCTTTATATGCTTTACTTAAATAATCTTTTATGTTATGTTCTGTATTGGTTATAAAGTGTGGATAAGGCGTCCACATAGTTAACTCCGTGTGATTCATAATGAAAAGTAATGGTTCGGTTTAGACGTGTTTAGTCTTTTGAAACGACAAAATAAACGGGTTTGCGACTCACATGATTGAATATTATACCTATAATTTATTCCTAAATGTGAACATAATACACATGAGCAGTTTTACCTGTTTAACGGAGTGTGACTTTGTTGAGGGTCTGGTGTCATACATCATACCACAGTCAATAATGTTATTTGAGTGTGTATGTCACATCAGCATTTTATCGCACACGAACTGATCAAAACAACGTACGTTATTTAATAAAATAATAGTCATAATGCGCACCCAAGTGTCAAGTCACGTGGTTCACAGGCTCATAAGTTCATAAGTTAAATGGGTGATATAGTATATATAAAAAAAAACAATATTTGTTCGTTGAGAAACTAATTTATCCTTCGTTCTGGTATACCGCGAACCTCATTGAATATTTGCAATGTATACACAAGAGCCGTTCATGGCGTTTAGAAGTTATACATGGCGACATGGGTAAATATTCCGCTAAAACGAAGAGTTTTTCACAGCAACCATCGAGTATCTCAAATAAAATATTGTCGTTTCAGTTTTTTGTCGTTTAGTTGCGGACAGTCCACTTACAATATAATAATTGATACTTTTACAATTTGTCATGTGATTTCGTGAATGTTTCTGACAAATTAGTGCAAAAATGCTACGTAGATCTAACAACTTGTAACATATAATGGTGGCTGATTTATACCATATTGATTTTGCGTATTGGCGAATAAAGAAAGTCGCAAACCGCCAATACGAAGGAACAACAAATATACCCGCCAGAAAGAAAAAGAGGCACCGATACGACAAGTATTACATTTGTCGCCCTTTTAGTCGTTCTTGCGGGTTTACTTGTCGTTCTGGCGTGTAGTCGTGTTGACGACCTTTAAACCCCACATCACACAAACATGAGCAAATGGCACATTTACACCCCAGAACGACAAAAAGGGCCCCGATAAGACAATTATACCGTACATTTGTCGTTCTGTCGTGTTGTCGTATTTCATTCCACGAACACGCCTGTACGATATGACAGACAACAGCTACCATATGTAATAGACTTGAAAGTTGAATATGTATTTCTGTATTTGTATCGTATAATTGCTATTTGCCAGCATGATGTAGCCGTGCTTCAAATGAGTAAATGTCGTTGTGAAATGACATTGAGTATATCTATGGAACGGTAGTAAATTGCATTAACTACGTCCTAATTGTCGTGACTTTTTATCGTAGAAATATCCCTATTGAATCATTATGTACCAAATAACTATTGCAATTTCATCAATGTATTCAATTTCACGCTGATACCAAATAATGTGACTCAAGTACGCGAGTGTTGTCTGATTGAGAAATAGAACAGCATTTGTTTATAAACATAAGTCGTCCTTCATTTGAAAGACGTTTATATCTTTCAAAATCTCTGTTTAAAGCGTGTAATCGTGTAACCCTGTGCCATTTTTGGAATGTCGCCAATGTCACACGAGACGTATTTGAATGAATGAGCCTTTACGCACTTGTGGGGATTTGAAACCGCCCGTCCTTAGTTATTATCGCAAGCATTAATAACAACGTTGAATTTCAAGTTTGGACCAGACATTATAATACCTGTCAACGAGATTACTTCAAAACCGTCGTGAGCGTAGCATAACTCTTTCTTCGTTAGATTTATTTATAAAAAATACACATAAATTACGAGAATAATAAATGGAATTTCACTGTTATTGTCGAATTAAAATTCGCACGTTGAATTTCGATTTTGTATTTGTCGTTAAATAAATACTCTGCGTAACCAAATACGGGAACTTGTCTATGTATTATGAAAACGATATATTATAGGCCCAAGTCTGTCCACTCACTCTCTTTAGGTTTTATCAAGTGTTCAAAGTCACAACTGATAGTCTATTTACGTTTAATTTACTGTTTTTAACTCGAAAGATTAAAATATTATGAGGGTCTAAATTTCCAAAAAATATCATTGGATTTTGTGGGGAAAGCACCTCGCAGTGTTAATGAAGCCCACGACCTTTTGATTAACAATGAGACAACACACCCTCAAATCAAAAGTGTATGTCTACATTAAAGTGGTCCGTAATAGTAAGCTTACATTTTAAATGTATATTCGATTCAGTGGGCCCCTTACCCTCGAAACACAGAATAGGTTATTGGCCTTCTTTCACGTATTATGCTAAAAACATTCAAGGGAGTAACATGGCTATTTTCGGCATTATTCAACTTTTCACCATGACAATGCTAAGAGAGTCTGAAGGACTTTATTCAAAAGAGATGCCATCTGACTTTAAGATAAAGATGTTTTGAGGCTCGGTATAAAGAACCAGTTACTGATAAGCTGGAGTGCAAATTGTTTCAACCCTGTGCAACGATGTATGCACATGAATCACCGCTTACATCGATTGTATGTAGAACTATTGTTGGAAAATATGTGTATTCCTTTTCCTTATTTTCTAATTTGCTAACAGGATTTCAGTGTTTTGATTGCATTGAGCCGGGTCATCTTCTGGTGTCTGGGGGAGAGTCTAAAGCAAGTCAACTATACCTGTTATTTATTGTATTCCATATTGATATAATAACTATGATCGTGTCAGCGGTGTTAACTTATTCTTTTGATTGTTATACATATTCAAATAATTATACTCCAGAAATACTATCCAGAGAGAAATTCTTACGAACACCCGTAAGTCTTTTATTTCAGGCAAATGACCAAAATACCTATATAAGTCAGTTCAAGACATAACACACGACATAAAACGTAAAAATGATTAAAGATTGGGTCACTTATTGGTATGTAATTTTGTCCCCCGTTTCAAGACCACATACTGGTAAATACGGGTTCTTGAGGCTGTTTATCTGTGCAGGGGTCGCTTTGCTGAAGTTAGCGAAACAATTTCCCGATTCGTTTATTATGTAACTTTATAATATACAGACATGTCCTAAAATCAGTCATTTGTTACCACATTTGTCATAAAACGTTTGAAGTTGTGCGTTCCGTTCTGTTTGACCATCACTTAATTCAGTAAATCAGTTTTCACAAACAGCGAGTGGCAAACATGGAAAGTATTCGCCTATAGCGTACTCGCTACGCCATTACTTGTTTAAGTACATGGCATGTTTTATATGGCGAGATCTTCATTTCAATGGACTGACTTAAAAGTTTTGAAATACTCCCAACACACCTCGTTCCGGCTCGTTACGTGGGAAGACGCATACAACATACCGCAGGTCATAATATTTACATTTCAATCAGTCATTAAAGTGAACATGTATCAAGTAGAACGGAAGTTTAAAATAGTTTAAAATGACAAGAGTTTGGCAATTGATCGATGTCAAACTAAACGCTCACTACACAACGACAAAGACTTATGCAGCCCGATTGTCAACGCAAACCTAGGACTTGAAAAGTTGAATAATAATTCACAATTATGTACTTCCAATGTCAAAAAGACATGCTCGCCATATGATCCTTGTGAAAATTGCAGAGCATGGTCACAAAATTCGGTAGGTCTTTGTGATGTGAAAATGTGATGTATGTAATATACACGAGCAAACTATAGCTTTAGGACTACTGCCACCACTCGAATGCAAACTTCTTGCGAGTGAATGAGTTCAACACACATTTAATATATGAGTGGACCTCCACTCACTCTCTTTAGGTTTTATCAAGTGTTCAAAGTCACAACTGATAGTCTATTTACGTTTTAATTTGAATTAACTGAAAGTGCATCTTAAGTAAAAAAAAAAACAAAAAAAAAACTAAAAACAAAACTTTTGAATATTTTTGATAGTTATATTTTAACTGGATATGTTAACTTTAGATTCCAAACAGACTTGTATCGAAAGGGACGTGCTTGTTTTGTTTGGACTTTCAATTTCCAAAAAATAGGTACCGAATCATACGATGCACTAGTAAAATTTCACCGCAAACAGTACGATTATAGTAACGTGTGTTTAACCTGAAAAAAGAAAAATGTTAGGGCTTGGGAAAGTTTTTACAGGAAGTAATAAAGGGTTATTTATTGGCACATTCACAGTATATACGTAGTTCCATCGCAACTTCAGGCTTTACAGACCTGTTGTAAATGGAAATAAATGCTCAGTCCTGGTGTGCCGCACCGTTAGAATTGGCACATAATCAATAAGGTTATGTTTTCATGTCATCTGGCAAATCTCCTGAAACTTGTGCGTCTTTTTTGTGTTGACCTAATATTTACCTTTGATACGTTTATTATAAGTTGTGTCAATTGGCAGCGCTTCAAAAATTTCAAATGTCAAAGTGGAATGTTTAAATTGTTCAATCATGGCTATATTTCTGACATAAACTTCATGTATATCAACTTGTATTAGAAATGTTGCATCAGAAGACAATCAGGGGTCCTGGTGCTAAAAGTGTTACAAGTTTGGTCTTCAGAACTGAAGTACGCGCAATTCTGTATACCAAACAATATAATAGGTATGTTGTCGAAAGTTTTAGACCTATTTAAGCTTTAGTATTAGCTTTTTATTGATTTTATGTCACGTTTTAATTGTTCAGATCGTTCAACGTTTAATAAATTTTAAACAGATAACACCTTCTTATATAAACAACTCGATCATCAATATACAATACCGACTTAGTTAAAAAAAAGTCCATGACTGAAAGGATTTGACCGCGCCATATTGCCACTGCGCTGATGCAGTAATCGTACGATGTCGTCTGATGTTAATAATCTCCAGTGCAGACGAATTGTATTGACCTCGTCGCGTCGTTCCGCATCTATATGGTATCGCGATACAATGTGCCGAGACCGCTCCTATGTTTGCAATAAGTGATGTATTGACCAAGAATAACAATATTATTGAATGTTTAATTTTAAAATCAAACACGGTGAAAAATAAAGCAAATGTAAAAAAATGCTTATAAAGCGATTAATAAATCCTACACGTCGCACTGTTTGCCCGTAAAGTTTGTTTATGGTCGTTAAGACATAAACGTGTTCTTTATTTAAAGTTTGTTCTGTGTTCCAGCATTGAGCATATCTGAGTTATGGTACTAAATTTGTCTGGGTTTGATTCTAAATATGTTTCGGACGAATAGTAAGTAAGTGATCCAAATATGTCCGCTCTCTGTATGTGATATCCAGTGTTCAAAGTCACAATTGATAACCTATTGTGAAAGTTCTTTTTTGAAATCGAAAGATTAAAATACACTGTTTATGAAATGCGGGTCTAATTTTCTAAAAAAAAGCATTGGGTTTTGTTGCGAAAGCACCTCGCACTGTAAGTGAAGCACACGACCTCCTGATTTACAATGATCAAACGCAGCCTCAAATCAAAAATGTATGTCTACGCTTAAGTTATTCATAACAGTTAACTTACATTTTAAAGTTATTTTGGATTTCGAAAATTGACTTCATTTTCTGTATGTGATACTCACGCTGATACCCTCGAGACACAGAATTGGTTATTGGCCTTCTTTCACGTATGGGTCGTGTTCTGAGAAAACTAGGCATAATGCTTGTGCGTAAATTGTCATCCCAGATTAGCCTGTGCAGTACGCACAGGCTAATCAGGGACGACAATTTCCGCTTTTATGGAATTTTTCGTTTCAATGATGTCTCTTCTTAGCGAGAATCCAGTTTAGGCGGAAAGTGTCGTACCGGATTAGCCTGTGCGGACTGCACAGGCTAGTCTGGTATGAAACTTTACGCACAAGCATTTTGTCCAGTTTTCTCAGAACACGCCACATATTATGCTGAAAACATTTAAGGGAGCAACATGGCTATTTGCGTTTTTTGTTTTTTTTTTTTTTTTTTAATTTGTCATTGCTAGGAGAGTCCGAAGGCCTATATTAAAAAAAATGTCATCTAATTTAAAGATTAAGATGCTGTGGGCCTCGGTATAAAGAACCAGTTACTGATACGCTGGGGTGCAAATTGTTTGAACGCTGTGCAACCATGTTCACTGAGTTTAGCCTCTCCAGTCGTTATCAGCCACCGAATGTTTTGTTTTCAAGGACAAAAAGGCATCGTTGCTGAAAAATGAAGGACTTTATAACATTACATCAGAACAAGTGAACAAGGACTATGGCGGTTGTTAAATGTGCACAATCGTGTATTATACAATTTAATTAAAAAGTTCATTTCTTCATTTGTGCCTCACATCAGTCGTATCAAAACACTATGTTCTTAAATGCCCGTATTATGCTGACGTTATGAATACTATAATTCCAAAGTATTATACATCCCGTCTAAATATGTTCAAATTTATCTAACGTCTGAATAGCTAAAACACGAGAAAATGTTTATGTAGTATACCGATAAATAATTATTTATAACAATGTTGAAATTATAAAACTATGTTTTACAGTACGTGTGCACAATGCATTAACCTCATAAATTTGACATTCTAGCGAAAATATGTATATTTGAAGTAGTATTTCTTCGAAATTGTGTGTTTTTTATTAACTTTAAACGCATGTTGTCATTGTATATGTATGTACATACTGTGTGCTTTATTTGCTTAGGTCAAATAAACTATTTTGTTATGTTCTGTTCTGTATTGGTTATAAAGTGTGGTTAAGGCGTTCACAAAATTCGTGTGATTAATTATGAAAAGTTATGGTTCGGTTTAGAAGTGTTTTGTATTTTAAAACGACAATAAAATAAACGTTTAAGCGACTCACATTATTAAATATTATACCTTTAGTTTATTCTGAAATGTGAACATAAAATGGACCGTTAACCGGCTATATGGACTGTGATATTGTTGGGAGTTTGTTGTCACGCATCATACCACAGTCAATGATGTGTATTTATTTTAATGGGAATATCATATCAGCATTTCATCGCACACGAACTGATCAAAACAACGTACTTAATTTAATAAAAATACAAGTCGTAATGCGCACCCAAGTGTCAAGTCACGTGGTAAGGAGTTCATAAGTTCATTAAATAAATGGGTGAAATATTATTTACAAACCACTCTTTGTTCGTTGAGAAACGAATTTATCTTTCGTTCTGGTATATCGAGAACCTACTTTAATATTTTTACTGTATACACAAGATTCGTTAAGCGGCATTGAATGGCGTTTACAAGTTACAACTGTCGACATGGATAAATTTGCAGCTAAAACGAAGAGTTGTTTCGCAGCAACCATCGCGTATCTCAAATAAATGATTAACGTTTTAGTTTTTGGCGTTTATTTGCGGACATTCTACTTGAATGTATGACACTTTTACAAAACGTGATTTTGTGAATGTATCTATCAACTAAGGCTCGACTGGTCGGCTCAGGTACCACTTAAAAGTAATCCAGGTACACTTAATTAAACTAGAAAGTACCCGGGTTTCAAAAAATCAACTAAAAAACCCCGGAGTATTCCCCTTTAAGCGTATACTCCGTACCCGGGATAGATTGTAGTATATTTAAGAATACCCGGATTACTTTAAAGTAGAACCTGAGCCGACAACGAACAATGTAGCTCAAATTGTGGCTGGGTTGAAGAAGGTCGTATATACGCCAGAACGAAAGAACAACAAATATACACACCAGAACCACAAAAGGCGCCGATAGAACAATTGTATAAAACACGATATAAAACATAACAATGATTGAAGATTAGGTCACTAATTGTATTCAATTGTGTCCCCCGTTTCAAGAGCATACACTCGTATATACGGGTTCTTGGGTGTGTTTTATGCGCAGGGGTTGCGTAGCCCAAGTTAACGAAATACACCATGTAATTACCGATTCGTTTATAATGTACAAGACATGTTCTAAAATCAGTCATTTGTTACCACATGTGTCACAACACGTTTAAAGTTTTGGTATGAAAAAGAAACTGGCAAACGTGTGAAGTAGTGGCTTAAGGTGTTCTCGATATGCCATTACTTAATTTAAGTACTTGGTATGTTTTATATGAGATTTTCATTTACATGGATAGACTTAAAAGTTTTGAAATACTCCCAACACAACTTTTTCCGGCTCGTTACTTTTGAAGACGTATGCCAAATATCACAGGTCAAAATATTTACATTTTTATTCAGTTAATAGTGTTAAAATTTAAAATGACAAACGTTTGGCAATTGATGGATGTACAACTAACATCTCGTTGCACAACGACAAAGACTAAGGTAGCCCCATTGAACCCTAACCTAGCAGTTAAAAAGTTTGAATGATTAAAATATGTAAAATGCGGTTCTAATTTTCCAAAACAAATCATTGGGTTTTGTTGGGAAAGCACCTAACACTGAAAGTGAAGCACTCGACCTCTTGATTTCAAATGAGACAACGCAGCCTAAAATTATAAATGTTTGTCTACACTTAAGTGGTTCATAATAGTAAACTTTCATTGAACAATTATTTTGGATGAAATAAATTTGACATTTACATTTTGTGTATGGGCTCCTTGCGCTGATACCCTCGAACCACAGCGTTGGTTATTGGCATTCTTTTGAATATGCTGAATACATTCAAGGGAGCAACATATATATTCAAGGTGTTATTCAACGTCCCACTATGACAGTACAGTTGCTGGGAGAGTCCGAATATAAATATAGCGTAAGACGCGGTCTAAAGAAACATTCCCTGATAAGCTGAAGTGCACGTAGTGCATGTTTACTGAGTGCAATCTCTACAGTCGTTATCAGTCACCGTATGTTTTGTTTTCAAGGACAAATTGGCATCGTGCTTTAAAAAGGAAGGGCTTCATAACATTACATCAGAACATGTGAAGGGCTTCATAACATTACATCAGAACATGTGAAGGGCTTCATAACATTACATCAGAACATGTGAAAAAGGGCCATGACGGTTTTGAATGCGAATATTTGCATTTTATACGATTTTACTAAGACGTTCATTTCTTCATTTTAGTCTCACATTAGTCGTATCAAAACACGATTATGCAATTATACGTATTTTGGTTTGATATAAAACTACATTTTGCAAACCAGATTGGGAACAGTAAACCAGTGTTATGAATAAATGATTCCATGTTACGGTAAACATAACAGACGAAAACTATTTTAAATCTATCAAGAGCAGTAAAAGTTGAGTCGACTTAAAATGCATCCTCAGAATATTTTTTTAATACAGTTGATAGTTTAATTTAAATTTGGTATGATTAGATTCCACAGAGACTTGTAGCGTAAGAGAGATGAATGTATTGTTTGGACTTTCATTTTAGAAAAAGTAAGTACACTTCGCTAATAACAATCCGCCCCAGAAAAGACGATTATCGTGTGTCATGTTTAGCCCGAACACCTGAACAATTTATAAATCGCTCTTAAAATATGTCTGGGAAAACAATCGTCTTGAAGTTGAAGGCTTATAACTTGGGTAAGGGTTTACAGGAGGTAATTTGGGGATATTAACCGTTTCGTTCACAGTATATACGTAGTTCCATCACAACAAAAGGCTTAATTTACATGTCAGTTGGAATTGAAATATATCCGCAGTTCTTGTACGCAGCACTAGTAGAATTGGCACATAATTAATAAGGTTATGTTTTCATGTCATCTGGCAAATCTCCAAAAACTTGTGCGTCTTTTTTATGTTGACCCAATATTGACATGTGATACGTTAATAAGTACATGTAGTTGTGTTAATTGGCAGCACTTCAAAAATTTCAAACTTCAATGCGGGTTCAGCCATCGTTATATATCTGACATAAACTTCATGTAGATCTACTTGCATTCAAAATGTTGCATCAGAAGACAATCATGGGTTCTGGTGTTAAAAGTTTTACAAGTTTTGTCTTCAGAACTGAAGTACGTGCACATGTGAATTCACAACAATGTACGATGTATACTGTCGAGGATTGGACAACTATTTTAGCTTTAATACTAACTTTTTAGAAATTGTATGTGACGTTTTAATAGATCGTAAATCGTTTAATAAATTTGCAACAGACTACAACCATTTATATAAACAACTTGATGATCAATATGCGAGATCGACTAAGTTAAAACAGTCCATGACTACAACGATATTGGCCGCCATTTGTTAATCCGCAAGAGAACAATCGTACGATGTCGTCTGATCTTCCCACTCAACAGTGCAGACGAATGTCATTGACCTCATCGCCTCGTACTACATTGTTATATGGTCTCGTGATATCATGTGGCGAGACCAGGTTTATAAGTTTGCACTGTGTGATGTATAGACAACGAATAACAATATTAATGAATGTTTCATCTAAAAATCAAACCGAATAATAAAGCAACTTTAAGGTATGCTTATTTAACGATAAATAAATCATACACGTCGCTCTGTTTGTTAAAGGCTTGTGAGGAAAGAATGTTAGAATGTTAATATGTTTGAGCTTGACACTAAATATGTGTTGTTTATAATAAGAAAATTGCTGGGTGTAACTCTTAACGTCAGGATTTCGAATTTCAGACATTATATATATATATGGGTACCGAAACTAAATAATTTTGAGTTTCTAGGTTCGGACAATGAATGACTTGCCCAGCACTGTGGAACTGGTTATACACCGTTTGCAATTATGACTTAATTATTAAATATTTACATAGTTGATATTTCTAGTGCGTTGCATAATGTTTTTCTATTTTGTTTTGAATGAATTATATTGCCTTCTGTTGACAATCTTGCTGAAATGAAGTATACTCAGTTCAAATAATTATGCAGCTGCACTAAAGACTCGAAATTTGAAGAAATAGTGATCAACTTTTAAGATCTATTCATGTTTTGAAGTTTAATGTCGTTCCGGTTTCACGACGAATCATATGAGTCCCAGAAAAGTATTGAATAACCAGTCACACCCCGTCACATGTTCTTTCTAGAACAACTTACCATTATCAATGGGGTGAACACACACGTTGCATCGGTAGGGTTCAAGAGAGATGTCGATGTCTATATGCAGTAAAGATGGTGAATCAGTGTTGACATTTTTGTTTCGAATAAGCTGTATATTTTCAATCAAGTGAGTGCTTCATTGAAGAATTTCATGAACTTTGACCATGACTACACTATTGCCAAATTATGCCGTTACATGATGACACTGTTTGATGACAGAAAAACGCACTATACAAAGTTATTAAATTAAAAGATTGTCGGCTTGATGTTGATATTGACTGCTACAAAAAGAAGTTTATTTTCGTTGTATGTATATACATTTAATAGCACATAAAGGGTCCGAATGATGTGAGTTTTTATGTGCTTTGTATACCGCAAACAAAAAAACATTTCCTTTTCTATAACAGAAATAAAGAATTTTCACAATCCTCTTAAATTTAATGTTTATGGAGGATTTAAGTCAAATTGAATGCACACGTAAGTAAATTTTAAAACTGTTTTCACACAATCGCTTGTTTTTCAATGCGAAAGTGTATACAACGGTTTTGTTCAAACAGTATTGTTTTACCTTATAAATATGTCAAAAGGTGAAATAAAATGACAAGCTTAGAATATTATTTACAGATAACATAATGATATTTTGTATTGATCTTAGTAGTCGTAGTAGTTGTTGTTGCAGTATTTGTAGTAGCAAAAGTAAATGGTGAAGTAGTAGTAGGCTTAAATGATAAATCACATGCAGAAAGTTTAACAATCTTCAAGAAAATTTCCGGTGTCGCTTAATCTTTCGATACTTAATATAGTTTTTTTCTTTTTCATTTCAGTTTTTATTGTTTTAAGATGTTAAAAGCTTCCGATAATGTGAGCTCACGCCATCATATTTATTTGAAATCGATATAAAACATGGACGAGATACTGCCTATATCAATCAATGGTTACAACATACTATGAGTTTTTCTTCGACAAATGTAAACCAAATATAGCTTCGATTAACAATTTTATATGAATGATATTCACGTGAAATTAAAGGTAGACTGCTCTAAGCTAAATGGTTTCAATGCTATAATAATAAATGCCGTAATTACACTACAAGCGTGCAGTTTTCTACACATGAAAGAAAACATTAACTACGTTTCGTAAAGGCCTAACACAACATCTGCAATCTTACGTAAACATTTGCCTAACTAGGTTAACTTTTATAGACATCTATGAACGACAAAAAACTAATTTAGTTAACAAATTAATGTTACCATATCATTATGTTAAACGTCGCGGCCTCATTTTTCAAACTGTACCTGAAACGCCAAAGTTACGGAAATGAATGTCAAAATAAATATGATTCTTTAAGGCCGCAGCACTAACTCACACTCGAAGCCGCATGCAGAATCATTTATCATTGCGCTGCAACGTTGTAAACTTCTGCAGCAGGAGAATTAGCAGCCGTAAAAATGAAATATGCGCATTCCAAGTATAATACATGAAAGGTTGTATAAAGCATGCAAGGTTGTCTTCGCTTTTTTTGTTTTCTTGCAGCCGAAAGTGATATTTATAGATGTACTAGAAGATGTCGGCAATATATCAATGTTAAAATGGTTGGTTGAACGCCGAAGTTACAGTCAGCACAAGCTGTAGCATGGTAAAAGTTTGAGAATTAATACAAGTATAACTTTACTTTTGAGCTAAGGTCACAGGTCTTGCCTAAGACATGCTGTCAATCATAGTGAAACTGCAGCAAATTATTTTGAAACCGACGAAGAAGAATTAAGTCCGGACAAGCTGTATTACGCCCATAATTAACCTCGCAAGGGTCAAAGTGACCTAGTGATATGGGTAATAGACGCGATACAACCTCTCCACATGGTCACTATTTGATTGTTAGGTAATACAAGTGCATGATGAATGACGAAATTACAGTTCGGACAAGTTATGTCAAAATATGATATTGGACTTTGTTAAGTGTGACCTTACCCTTTGAGATAGAAAAGCACATGTTTATTGTTGGATCATGTGACAGGTCATTGAACTTGTTGTTCTGTATGTCACAGTGACTTTTGTTATAAATCCAATGCCTTTCCCATGAAAGGCTGATTCAAATAAGAAAATATTACATTAGCTCATTTTAATAACCCACTTTTCCGTAATACTGAAGTTTTAAAAGGATACCTAATACGTTACTGAGTACAATTCGTCAACTTGACTAGCCAGCTTAATATTGATGCGTGAAATTTGACCATGTTACGAAAATGGTGCAAGTTTAAATTAAAATAAGCTAAGTTATTCCAGTTTTGCGTTCAGACACCTGTCTTGGACTATGCACATATATGCGTTTTTGATAATCGAGTGTAACTTATTATGTGTATACACGAACAAGTTTTCTGCCTTTTATGTGATATATCTATTCTAAATGTATATGATAGTCAACCTGTCAAGCTCCGACGAGCATTGCTTTGATGCGGATAAAATGTACTAAAATTAAAGAACAAATTCGTTATGGATGCATAGACGTAAGTTAAATGGTAAATCGCATGCACGGCTGACATGCGTAGTAACTAAACCTTCGATGCATTTGTGTTTCAAGGTTATGCGCTAGTGTCCTTGGTGAGGATTATTTGTGCCTACGTGACGATCCGGTGTTTACTTGTTCTTCCTACCTCTTATATCGACCTTATGTGAACAGCTGTAAGATAAAGCAAATGGCATGTATAACTTTGTAGGCGAAATATATTTCGCATGTGTTGTCCGTGTTCTTGAAACATAAAATAACACAAGCTCGATTTTCATTGTTCATTTTCCATTTTTTATGTCATATTAAAGGTAGCACTGAATTTCAAAAAAACCTAGACATTTAACATTCACACGTACACATTTATAAACAATTCACATTTATAAACAATAAATAATTTATTTGCTGATGATGACCAAAGTTATGATCACAAGCTTTAACATCACAAAACTGGACTGGTAAAGATATATGAATTAACAATAGTATCCACATGTTCTTCAGTGGATGCTGGAATTAGTTGTGTTAAGGGAAATGTTTGTGTACTGTTATTTTGTGACATTCCCGCTTGTGACAAGTTGATCAGCATCAGCAAACTCCCAAGCACTATTTTTATATCCACATATTTGCACCGTATCTATGTACAATTCTCACGGCATATTTAACTTTCAGTCAAATATTCTAGCGCTTTCAACAACAAACATGAAGACTTGTAGTCGATTTGGTAACACATTTTACATATACACTATTTACATATCAGGCAATGTACAAAAACAGGATAGCAGGAAAAGTAACAAAATACAAAATAAATGAAAACAAAATAAAATCTTGAATGTATAATAAAGGAGATTCTCTTATATTTTATGGATATTCGACTTTAGTAAGCTGTAGGAATAAATTATAATTAATGCATGAGTGAATACATGTAGACCTTTAAAAACAGCTGTCAGAAACAAAATACTAATGATATAGAGCATGAAACAAAGTACTATAAATGTGTGATACATTATGAAAGATTTCTTCACAACCCAGCAATTGATAATTGTAGAAAGTACTCAATAATAAGATCCATTACAGGCGACATACATCGGAAAAACTGAAAAACACTGCAAATGTTTATAATTGACCAATTAAATATAACAATTTGCTTGGGTTTTTTATATGTCAAAAAAGGTCATTATCTTATGACTAACTAATTGACAAAATGATAATTATAAACATCAATGAAGGGACATTTTAAAAGATCCAGGCAGTATTATGCTCCAGTGAAAAACTCATACAAGCATTGATCATTGAACAGTACAAGCATTGATCATTGAACAGTATAAGTATATTCTAGGTCCAAGATACATACATGTATGTCATAAGCACCAACATCCCATGGCAATAAATTACTGTGTTGTCCATTTCACTTGAAGTGAACAAACGCAGAAGTATCTACTTCTTTTTTTAGGGATGTTTTTCATGCATTCATTTGGGTCACACTCACACAAGTTCCCAGAATGGGAATAACAACACGGAATGGTATTTAATTATCACCATTTCGTTTAACAACAATACATATTATAAATTACACAAAAACAAGCGGCACATATTTCAAAATACCGGTATTGTGATAAGATCCCTTGCTTAAACTTCCCGCAATGTCTGATCATGTGCATTACAACTGATCTGTGTGTCCACTATTACACTAACACAAAAAATAACATGATTGCACACAGAAACAACAGTATTGTCAGAACAAATGACAGTCTAGATTAAATCTTGAGTTTCAATATCAGAATCATAAGAACCAGTAGATCAATGAGAATAGTGAGCCGATGAGACTATCACATAGATTCATATGTATGAAAGTTACTTGGCACAAGAAAACAAAACTCTACAGGAATGTTCAGCTAACACGACAATAACAGCTGATATTAATCAGCGAACAGTCCAGGCGATGTGCAGAGACAACTTCTTACGACCAACATCCACCTCCTTATATGTTGCTACAGGCACATGGGTCCATCATTCCAAGTATGAATGTAATGACCCAGTGCCTCAGTGTGGGTCACAATGGTCAGTCCCTGTCCTTTCCTCGACATAACACAACAGTGTGATGGCTATAATCGGCTACTGAACTAAAGTCTACACCCTTTGGAACATTTGTGCACCGAGAAGAGGCAGACTTCGTAGTTAAGCACAATATCCCATCGCAAAGTATCCTATCGTTAGCTTCGGATGGATTGGAAAAATAAAACACAAGCACAATAATTACATGACCGCCAAAGTTGTTGTTCTAGATAGAGGTGTTTCAAGACAGTTTCTGTTTCTATATCTTGCAAAATGTGTTGACAAAATGAGCGGTCTACTGTAGATTAGTTCAGTGTCTAAATGCTGCCACATCAAACTGCCTCATGGTCTGCAAGAGTTTCCATCTCCTGCAATGTACATCAATAATTATTGCAAGCTGCAAAAACATCTTGGCAATTTTGTTACACAATTTCTGCTATTTTTCCTTAAAGAACCATCAATCAACTTGTGACTGTTAATATATGCAACACGGCTATAAGGTACATGTTAAAATGCCAATATGGTACAAGGAACCATAACCTTTCCAGAATTACACATGTGGGAAAGTACAAAAAGCACATTTTGTATGTACATTTGGTTAGAAATAAAGGTGGCATTACTCAAACATAAACATTAACAAAACACTTCGATGACAACTTGTCTGCTAAATTGAAAATAAATGTAAAGGTTGCTTACAGGTTCTCGTGTTATATGACAAGAGTCGTCTTTGTTCATGGTGGTCCTTCTATAGACTGGGTTGTCAAAGTTCAAGGTCTTCTTGTTGTTCGCCTTGTAGCGTCGGAATACCACGAATCCAACCTGTTGATTATAAGACCATTTATATAGTTTTATCATGTGACATGGCTATTTACAGCCAGTAGTTTTTTTCGTATAATTGAAGATTTGAACAGTTTTTACAAACTACAAATTAATCTGGTAACTTACCGTATAATTGAAAACGTTTTTACAATTTATAGCTAACGTAAAACAATTTAAACTTGTTGTTTCATGTAACAGAAAAAATCAAGTTTAGCAGGTTTTAAAGAAATTATGAAATCAATTTTTAAAATCGAAGAATTATGTACTCACAACAAATGCGACAATGAGCAGTGTAGCCACTATAGCACCAACAATGATGGTAATGCGGCCAGTTGCCTGCTGCGCTGGCTGTTCCCCACTAGCTGTCTCATTCGATTCATTCTTAGGTGCCTGGGTGGTGATGACAGAGTAGCCTGGCTTCTGGGACGTAAGGGCTGCTGTCGGTCTGGCAGTGGGAACTGTCGGTCTGGTGGTGGTGGGAACGTTCATGCAATCTTTGGCGAGAGTCTTGTTTACGACGTTGCAGCTCTTGATGCATTCTACAGCCATGGGCTGGCTAGCATTGCGGGGTGTTGGGAAACACATGCCATCACAGGACAAATTGGCACACATGGACTTGACGGTCTTCACATGAGCTGTAAAAAAGAAGCAAATACATTTAAAATTATAAAAATATTTTTACAAAGAGCAAATTTTTGTTTTCCAACGTTACAGCTATAAGTTTTAATTAATTCATTTCAGAACTAAGGGTAAAATAAACACACATTTCAGAATTGGTGTTTAACTGCTGATGTTATGTTTAAAAAACATAGTATTCGTTTAAAAAAAATAGTATTCTTTACAATACTGCACAGTACAACTGCATCTACTAAGTACTCACTGGTATTCTGCCTGAGAGGGTGGTAGACCTTGATGTCCATCACGGAGTAGGAGCCGATATTGAGGGTGCGAGGGGACAGGCCAGTCACTTTGTGTACGGAGCGGATCGAGTTAGTGCTCCAGTCCGTCCAGTAGATGGATTCCTCAAAAACAGAGATGGCAAACGGCTTCTGAATTTCCTTGGCGTCTTCGAACACAAACCTTGCGTTCTTCAGGTTCATGTCAGCCACACCGATCTTGTGAAGCTTGGCATCAATCCAATAGACCTTCCTGCTCACGTAATCTGTAAGCATCGAAATAGCTTCCATATGTATTAAGGTATCATAGTAAACATTTCCTCAATTTGTACATAGTTCTACAGTAACATCAGTTGACAAAATTGCTACTTTAAATCCAGTAAACGCATTCACATGCACATCAGCATGAAATGCACATCATATACGCTGGTAATAGCAGAGGTATTATTAAAGTACAAAACAATACCCACCAATAGTTATTCCATTAGGCCAGCCCATCTGGTGGTTCCCAACCTTGATGAGGGCGGTACTTGCGCGGTCAGGACACACACCATTCATGCCACACATCTCAATCCTCGAATTTACGCTCCAATCAGTCCAGTACATGTTCCTGAAGAAGGAAAAAAAAACAACTGATAATAATGTTCAACCACAAACAACAGATTTTCAAAAAAAAGAGGTTTTGTTCGCAGTTACAAATAAGGAATATGCAACACAAAGCCCAATCAACAAACTCCACTTACCCGTATTCTGGATCAACTGCAATGGCTCTGGGATCATGCAAGTTGTCCTGAATCACAATGTGTTTGTTTGTGCCATCGTAGTCGACCACCATGATTCGATCAGACTTATGATCCGTCCAGTAGATACGCTTGAACAGCCAGTCTGCTGCGACCCCTTCTGACGAGAATGCTTCCTTGTCCTCCTCCTTGACGATTCTCTGAATGGGTGTAGCAGGATTTAAAGTGAGAGTGTCAAGGCCATCCTTGATAGAAGCCCTGAAACAAGTGATAGATATTAATACATTATTTACAGTACTTTTTTCAAAGGTTGTGGATGGGTCCAGGCCAGAGGTTTGGGAGACAATAACTTCCTGTTTGGGTGCAAAAAGCACAATTTAATAATAAAAAAACTTGCTAAGTTATGATGCAAAAGCCCTTAAGTCATATAGATATATTCATAAAACAAATGTATCCATCAAGGTTGTACAGAATATGTTTTTTTTTACAAATGCATAGTCCATTTATGAAAAAAATGCTGCACTTATATAAATGAAAGTGCAATCTTACTTCTTGATGGTATCTTCAGCACCATCCGTCCAGAACAGAAGTTTTGATTCATGGTCAAAGTCAACGCCGATGCTGTTATGAGTGCTATCCACTACAATTTCCATGATAGTAGAGTCAGAGCGGAGACGTCTTATATCTCTGCGGTTGGCAAAAATCAACCAGGGTGTCTCTGCAACAGAAACATATATATTATAGTAAAAGGCTTAAAACCATGATAAAACTGGTGAAGAAAATTTTGTTGCCATCATCTTTCATAGTTTTGCACTGTGAGTATAGCATTCTTGACACTGTTAACTTACTGTTACGATACCAAAATAATATGCATCTATTTGCGTTTTTTGTTGTTGTTGTTTTTCTCAGAGTTTTTCATAAGCACATAATTTATGATCCTTGCAAGATTATCATACCTTTAGCTCTACACTGGGTAAGTTTCTCCTTCACATATCCCTCATAGCAGTCGCAGTGGTATCCACCGTGGGTGTTCACACAAATCTGGGAACACATTCCCTCTTGTTGACACTCGTCAATATCCTTGCATAATCCGTCATGCATCTGGTAGCCGGAAATGCACTCGCAGCTGGCATTGAACTGGCGGTTGGGCATTGGCTTGGTCAAGCATATGGCATGTTTTCCGCAAGTCATTTGGCTGCATGGGTCCTTCTCTGGAAACAGAAATATTGGTCATTTTAGAGCCCAGTATGTTTGCAAAGTTTGCTCAAGCCCGCAAGCCATGTACTGGAAATTATGAAGAGATTTGCTTAGATTTTCAGTTCCATATATATTAGATGGGCTTTATTTTTATTTTCTTACAGTTTTTTTTTTATTCCTAAGCATCAGCCAAATATCTCCTATGTCCCCCACTGCGGAACTCCCCCCCCCCCAAAAGGTTCTTTAATTCCACTTCTGTCGACCTGGCGTAGACAAAGTGGCAAGGAAGACCACTGCTACAAAATTATTTTAACTTAATACATTCAACGTTTTATCCATTGATCGATAGTAACAATAAATAGAAACTGAAATGCAAGAATTTGGGCTTGCTTATTAGAAGTGTTAGTTGCCATTACTGTTGTGAGGCAATAGATCTTAACTGGATATTTATTGTTGTTGAAATTTATCATTAGATAAGTATGTATCATTGATTAAATATAAGAATTGCAAAATATGGAATAATTTATGTTACGATTAGCAAAATCTTGGTAAAATGGTCACCAGGTTTTACTGTTTTATATCAATATAAGACCAGAAAGTGATTAATACAAGAATCCATTACAATCAAAATTAAATACACAACATCAAAATCCACTATGCACATGCAAGACTATAAATTAAACTTAAAGCCCAGAGGATAAATAAACATTACTAGAAAATCATTAGACAAGATTTCATGGCAATACCAAAAATTCATTTTACTAACTTACTTACAGAATATACAAAATTAAGATTATTAATTTTGAAACAGACAGTTCAAATCTACATCCAATACAATCATAATACAATACATTTCTGAAACTAGAAATGGCGCGGCAGAGGCCGACACGTATCCCCACGCCGAATGTTTGATCGAGGTGTGCCCCAGGATTGGTTATGGGGCCATGCATAGTTGAGATTGACCGTATTGTCATAAGAGAAGTTCAGTATCAATTAGAAGTGAATTGGTGTATAATGAAGAAGTTATA
>VMBQ01001142.1:103802-149520 GCA_007657795.1 Dreissena rostriformis | reverse complement strand
GGGTTTTTTTCCTTCTGAAAGACCCGCCGAATTTCGGCCCTTTCCCCTAGATATTTTTAAATTTTCCCCCAAAAAAATGATTTTCCCCTAAATTTTTTTTTTTTTTTTTAACCTTTAAATACAAAAGTTAACCTGATCCAGTGAAGAAAATAGAAAATATTGCACAATTAAATTATCTGTTGCCTTGAATTCGTTTTAAAAACTTTAAAATATGTTAAAGTGATTATTTAAGACTTTCCTTATTTCCCCCAAAATCTGGCATTTTGCGTGATTTTCCCCCCAAAATCCAGCTTTTGGCGCGATTTTTTTCCCCTCAAAAAAAGGCCAGGCCCTTTCCCCAAAATCAGATAAAAACCCCTGCTTTCAAAAAGCATGGGGATAACAACGCAGAGATATAAATTAGCAGGTTCCTGGGAGCCAAAAAATCTCCTATGTCCTATTTATGCCTAGTGGACTCTCCCATCCTTCTAAATTGGATCAATTTATTTCCAAAATTAGGGATGTCTAGTATATTTATTTCAATATTTAGAATATTTCTTGCAGAAATTCCTTTAAGCAAACAGCGCAGACCCTGATGAGACGCCGCATCATGCGGTGTCTAATCTGGGTCTACGCTGTTTGACAAGGCCTTTTTTCTAGACACTAGGCATAAATGGGTTAAACAAAAAGAACAAGTGTTAACAAAAAATGTTAATTTATATCCCTTCAAATTCAATGGATGGTGTACTTGCAAAACAAACAAGTTTAAAATAAACTTAAGGTTTAATAAGCAAATAAATAGCACTGACAATACTTTTTTTATACTTAAGCTCTGAGACAGACTCAAACTAAAGAGTGAAAAATGTCATGCAATGTTAAAAGGAAACAGTAGAATATCACAATACACAGATACACTGAGATGTACAAATGATATTTAACAGTGCAAAATCATACCAGTTCCATTTCCAAGTTTTGCTGAACAAAACAGAAATACTTTATAAATACTTTCATTTATGCAAAGCATGTTGTCTGTATTACAAATTAATGAGATTATGCATTTGGCAATTTTGTTAGTGTGATGCGTGGAAGGCATAAAGTGCTTGGTGAGTGTTCCCCATGAAGCATGAAAGGTTGATCAAGAAAACATGGTAGCTTGTGTGAAAGTGCTCAAGCAGACAACTTACTTTTGCAGACTTCCTTGGTCTCGTCTTCTCCATGCATACAGTCGTGATAGTTGTCGCATACTTGGTTCATACTGATGCACTTAGTGCCATCCTGGTAACAGTCAAAGCCTCCACTCTCCTCACACGTTTGCTTCCACACTGGAAACAGGAGATTGAAAATGATACCAGGAACTCATTTATATTGACACAAAAATTCACGCAACCAATCAAAATTCTTCCAAGAAATGAAAGTAATCCTTGATTTTACTGGTAAATGCCTGTTTCGTTCGTGTGAAAACATGTTGTGTATCTAAAGTATATTGTAACATGAATTCGATCCTCGTTCTCTTGACGCAGACTTAAATCATTTATAAAATAGATAATGAACTAATGACATTAAACTATAAAAGTCATTAAATATGAAATCGCAAAAATCGCCTTAGTTCAATGGCACATCACTTACTCATGAACAAAAATAAGCCAAATTTTAAGTTAAATTTAAACTCCAGACCAGAAATTTTTGCTCCGTCACAGAAAATCACATCTAAATAATTGTATTGGAATATTTTCATTATTAAAAGTCATACATGAAAAATTCTTAGAATAGCATATGTGTTCACATACCCCCTTCGCAGTTCTTTTCGTCTGACCCATCCATACAGTCATTATTGTGGTCGCAATGCAAGGTCTTGGCAATGCACACATTGTTGGAACACTTGAACTGGTTATCAGTGCAATTGTAAGAACCTGCAACAATATCGTAAACGATTTAAACACCCAGACAACTTGCATCCACATTAAATATCGGGATTAAAAATAAATCAACTTTGCTCCACTTAACTATGGGTTAATTTTAACAAAATCAACAAATTTACTAAATACGAATGAACAAAATTGCAACTAATCCTGCCTCAGTTCAATAACATATCCTTACATTTTGATTCATCTCCTTCGTCCGAGCTGTCAGTACAGTCTGGATCACCATCGCATTGCCAGGACTTGTGGATACATTCGCCAGAGTGAACACACTTGAACTCACTGACATCGCAGACCTCGTTGCTAGTATGCCCCGGGGCCGTGCAGTTATTCTCATCACTGTGGTCAGAGCAGTCAAAGTCACCGTCACAGCTCCAGGATTGGTCGATACAGCGACTGCCGTCATGACATTTGAATTGCTCAGCACCACATGCTTTGGCTGAAAAAATAATTTGACTCTTATAGTTTATTTTTTATTAATAAAATGTATATAAACAGCGATAATTTGGTCAATTAAGAAATAAATTATATATTGTTGTTTTAACAGTCAATAAACAATGATTTGGAATTCTCATTACAGGATTTAAACCACAAATTAATAAGCCAGAGCTGTTTTTGGCATATGAATAACATTTATGTGAAAAATATTTTAATTCTCCTGTGATATGATAAATATTTGTGAAATTTACACAACGTCTATAGTTTATTACAAATGTATTATGTTGTGATCAAGTTCGCGAAATCTTTCCGCATTTTTGTCAATAGAATTACAATGTTTATTTTGTTCTTTGTTTGTACAAAGTAATGCAAGTATCCTTATTAACTATTCGATCATACAGGTTTAATATTGATATTTATGAAATATGGCCTGTTTTAAATATAAAAGAATATTAAAAGCCAAATACCATCACACTTGAGTTCATCAGAACCGTCTAGACAGTCAACATCGCCGTCACACTGCCATTGCATAGAGATACACTGCCCGCTGGCGCAGGTGAACATGGCCTCACCACAATGTCGCTCAGCTGTTGAGAAATACTTCCATTAGACAACATTTAACAAGATTTTAATATTTATTTAAAATTGTAAAAGATATATGTTTCGTGTTCTGAGAAAACTGGGCATAATGCTTGTGCGTAAATTGTCATCCCAGTCTCAGATTAGCCTGTGCAGTCCGCACAGGCTAATCAGGGACAATTTCCGCTTTTATGGAATTTTTCGTTTAAATGTCTCTTCTTAGCGAAAATCCAGTTTAGGCGGAAAGTGTTGTCCCTGATTAGCCTGTGCGGACTGCACAGGCTAATCTGTGATGACAATTTACGCACAAGCATTTTGCCCAGTTTTCTCAGAACATGACACATATATGTATCAACAGGAGAGTGTGCTTATGTGTTTCATCAGTTGCATGACGCTCCAACAGTTTGTTTTTTTGGTATGCTGAGCACTTTCATAAAAAGTGATTTCCTCATTTTAAGTAAATAAAAAATATATATATAGGATCTGGCATGAGTTGTCATATCATACCATATTTTATTAAACGTGTTCAGGAATTTTGTTAGTAAGCAAGCCTTTGGCAAGCTTACTAACGAATGTCCTGGATGAGTTTAATAAAATATGGTATGATTTGACAACGAGTGTCAGATCTTTTTTATCACATGCTTTTAAATGAGCAAATTAAATAAATATTTACGCAAACATAATGATAAAGCCCGAATGTTGTTTACATTTCGTGACGTCCGTTGACGTTGCAACGTCATTTCAGCAAAATAACAAAATGCGATTGGTCAATAAACGAAAACTAAGCCAATAAAAACGCTTTAAAAGTATATTACACATGTGTAATATAAAAATATATGTAATGGTTATATAACATGGGAAACAGGGTATGACATGTGATAAAATTTAATTCCACCTGCAAAGATAATGAGCGGAAGTATTCAACCCATCAAAAGGCCCCTGCCCCATGCCCACAGGAGCGACAATTTTTCCTATTGCTGTAACATTGTAAAAACNTATATATAAACAAATTCTTTTTCAATACAATTCAAGATTTTGGGCCACTTTTATTCTGTAGCTCAACATGAATCATCAAACCAGAAACCATGTTCAAATAATTAAACTGCTACTATTTGGAATATATATCTTAAATTGATTGTCAGTTAAGTACTATGTGTAATTTCATTTAAAAAAAATCAACAAGTAATTTATCAAAATCTAATAAACTTTCAAAATCTTTGTGATTACAAAATAACGGCTCCAACAAATGCATGTGTTATAAATGTGCTTGTTATTTTGTACTGCGTACAAGTTTAAATCGTGTTCTTTTAATTTCGTTGCCAAAGTTATGATCATTCTAATCAATAATTCATCATCATTCCATACCAACCATGTTGGATAAGACACAACAAGGTTAAAGTATTACGCATTTCTATTGGTCTATTTAGTCAGACCATTCCTTGCTCAGCCAATCAAATTAAAGTTCACGTTTCTTTTCGTGACCTCATTTCCCATGAATGTATAGTCAATATCCACGTTCCATAACCACACCCCCTCAAGATCACCGGTTTTCTCGTATAACTTTTAAAATAAAGAAAGTAAATATGATATTTTGTAATAACATAGAGAAAATAACGTACGACAATTCAATTCATCCGAGAGGTCAGTACAGTCAGCATCCCCGTCACATTTCCAACTAAGCGGCACACATTTATCCCCGGATGCACAAGCCATTTGTCCATAGCTGCAAGTTTCTTCTAGTTTTACTAAAACAAGTAAAGGCACATTGAATTTATTGTTTCAAACACAAAGATACATAGAAACTTATAAACATTAAATAACCACTCGACCATATTTTTTTTATTTGCAATGAATACAAGATACAACCGTTAACGGCAATATTCAAATTCAATCATTATATTACAACAAAAATAAACCTCATTTTGATAAAATTAAAAGCAAAACGCAGCTATAAAAACACTGCATGTTATAAAGTATGTCAATGAAAAAAAATCAACATGAAAACAATGACATTCAGTCGTGTTGACCTGAAAAATATTTGCCGGCCGGCAAGTCACTCGATCTATAAACAAATTTACTAACCAAGTCCGAGTAAATAAAATCCCACGAATAACAGCAACAATTTTCGATGTAATATTTCCATTTCCTTCTGTTAAGATGTTGTTTTCTTATAGAATAGTGTAGTCGTTATGTTATGAATTTTCATGAATTTGATGATGAAATACTAAAGGACTCAACCAGATCTATCATTGAGCTATGTGTATTGCGAGCTACCAATAAATGTGCGTCACAGTCGTCAGATTGTTACAGCCAATGGAATTCTGTGGCGCGATGGGGTGATCGAAACTAAGCAAAGTGGCTATTATGTTAGCGTTTTGCTGTTCTGTTTAACGGTCGCACTTAGTTTGGATCACTGCAAAAATCGTTCGTTTGCATGTAATTTATAAATAATTTTTATTCGTCTATTGCATGAATGTAATCATGATCTTGTTCGTGCGTATATATGCAAAGCGTTTATCACTTCTTCGATACTGTAAAATATCGCTGCAATAAGTTTTCAGCAACCAGGGCTTTAGCTTCCTTATGGCAATATAGTCTTTAGACGCTACACATATATTATGACTTTAAACTGCTTTACTGTGTTTTATGTGCAAACATGATACGTTGATTATTCTCTGTCTGTCTGTCTGTCTGTCTGTCTGTCTGTCTGTCTGTCTGTCTGTCTGTCTGTCCATCCGTCCGTCCGTTTGTCTGTATGTCCGTCTTTCACAGCAAAACATGTTTCACTCATAACCCATGGTTGTGGAAGAAACTACGCAGAAACGAGCTGTACCTCACTTATATTTTTTTTGCGGCGTAGAGTTGGGTTACCCAGGTTTTGACCTTATTCAAAATTCAATGGAATGTTGGAGAAATTTTCCGACAAAGACCCAAATTAATAATCCTAATACTTTATTTGCTGACTTGAGTGAAACACTCACACAATTGACTACATCGTAGCATCATTGAGTGTAGTGTATTCGGTGTGAGTTCTGTGATGGGAAAACCGACCCTATTCTGTTCGAAAAACATTTTGGTCCATTCACGAGTGAATGTGTCCGTCGGCTTGGTACTTACATTAACTTGTTGTTGTATTTTTTTTAACCATGTTCTAGTATTTTTTATTGCTTTGATGTTAGTCTTCTTTTGATATGCAGAAAAAATTCACCTCGTGTTTGATGTTAAAATTCAACCATTTGAGCCACAGGAGGGAAGCCCATATATATATGTGGAGCGTCGTGAGAAAACCGGGCAAAATGCATGTGCGTAAATTGTNAGGGGGCATTGTGTTTCTGACAAACACATCTCTTGTTTTATTATGCTATAATAGAAACTCAATTATAGCATATATATGTAAAATATGGGCTTCCCTCCTGTGATTTGAACGCGTTACTTACTTATGTCAGAAAAGTTGTGAATGTTCCGCACCGAGTCAGAATGAAACGTGAGTTCCAATGGATGAAAGACCAAATGTCATGGGTGATGGTGCGAATCGCTCCCTTCAATCCAAACAACAAAAAACACATAAATCAGCATGTGTTATGGCATGGTTGACAAGCAATCGGTATTCAGAAATACACGTTTTCAGTTTTACGATGGCTAGACCGATATTGTGGTTTATAGCACACAACACCATAAAACCACGAGGAATTTAGCAGAACGATATAGATTTTATTGTCAAGGGAGAGTAATCCTGTTTATTGAAGTCTTGGTACTACAGGAGTTATCTTAAATTCTGAACTGGAAGTGCTGGGAATGAGATCCCGTTCTTTCCTCGGCTGACAGTGCAAAAAGATATACCTTTTATAATAAAACATCTGACTTAATTTTCAAAAATACATAAATAATACTTAAGCAAATGAAACATGCAAGAAAATTGATTCAGAAACGAAAACGATGTTGAAAAAGAAATCATTAAAATTATGGACCAGAACCAATTGAGGCAGCATGGAGGAAGGGAAAGTAGCAATGTTTTATTTTGAAAAGCTGATTAAAGAATTATTTAAAAATAAATATATGATGTATAAAATATATTTTAAAATAATACTATGATATGAATATATATTTTGTAAAACTTATTCAAGAATTGCAAAGTTAATGAATAAAAATACATAAATAGCATCGCGACTTAAATAGGCCTGAATAAATATTTTGAGGCAAAGAGTTCATGAGTTGCATGTATCATAAGTTATTTTCTGCACACATTTCATAAACGAATCCAATATAATACCACATGGAAAGAGGATTAACATTCCTTAAATTACGTTTTAAATCCCGGTTTGTAACAACAAAGGTACTGGTTTATTGCGTTATTACTTTGTTTATTGGCACGTCATTGATTCTAATAATTGGCAGTGTATTTTGTTTTGAGCAGGCGACATCATTAATTGGCAGTATGTCGCCCGGGTTTTTCCTTAAGTAACATATGCATTTAATTTTGATTTTATTAATTTGTTTTTAATAATTGTGTCGAAATACAGAAAGATTCTTTACTATTTCAGCAATATTTCATTGAAATATTTTAGTTGCTTCTTACAGTTTAGTTGATATGAACCACAATATTTCATTGCTTCATTTGTGTTACGTTTTGCAGTCGGTTTCAAATGCATGTTTTTATTTTGGTAAATTAATCGGAAGACCGATTGTCTGTCCAATTCTGTTTCCCCATCATTGTGTAAATAACAATAAACTGTCTGCCTGTCAAAATTGTGAGTACATCGTGCAATAAAAGAGCCCGTGATAAATGGGCGTGCATTTTTACCGTATTATACATGAGGGCAATTGACTAAATCTGCCGTAGCCTGTTGTCTGTCATAGTTAAGTACTATTCTTGATGCATGTCAACACTGTTAAGTTATTATTTCAAAAAGAATGATATGTATTAACTTATTTTAAGGGAAAGTAAAACAATAATACATTTAGGCTACCGATTACTCCTTTTGAAATAACATAGTCAATGACATTTTAACGATTTTTTGGTCGTTTACAACAGTCATTTTATTATTAGATACCCGTATGATGTAAATGCAGTTCGAATATGTGTCTTTTCAACCTAATGCGATGGAATTAATTAGTATGTCGAAGTCTGTGATTTTTTTTCCTACGATTTTTTTTTTCATTCTTGTATTTGAGTTATTTGAATACGTGTACGTAGCCTTTACATTCGCTCATTGATCGATTATTTATTTATCCCTGTACAGATACATATAAATTAGGGAAATAAATAATGGTCCAAGTCTTATTATGTGGCTGATTAACTACGCGTTGAATGCATGCAAATGATGCAAAATGTATTCACAATAGTTTCATTATACTTTTGTTTTGAAACAAAGCTTTAATGTGTGGTCCATAATCATGATGTTTAGCAACATGACGAACGGCTCCTGTTGTTTTTTTTTCAAATAGCTGGGGCATTATTTACTTCTCGCTTGATCATGAAATATCGTCCGTAAATAGTGACATCCTAAAATATATCATGAATAGTTTCTATGTTAAAGTTGTCAATTATTGGCTGTTTAAAAGTAAGATTAAGCATTTTTTTCATCGATTCGTAATAATTCTTTAAAACCCATCAATTCACGAGAGTGACTGATTGTATGTAAATAAACAATATGTTACTAAAATCACTGTAAAATTCTTTCCACTTTTGCCCAACTGTTGCAACCTCGGCACACACCATAATAAATATTGACAAACTTGTCGGGAAATGTTCATCGGAGCTCGGAATTTAACGTTTTATCGGGTGGCAGAGTTGGAACCCTGTAGTGATTGTATAATATAAATTATAAATGTGTTTATTGAAAAAAAAATAACGCATATTTACTGTCTTTCCAAGAAATTCCACAACATGTATGCTTTTTCGCATCACAAGTCATTTGAAACAGTGCGTCATAAGTACACAATAAAATAATATAATCAACAAGAGTTTAAAATTTAAAACTTACCTTGAATATAATTTATGTTGTCAATATATATTGGTATTGCGAATTTCGACCGCAATGTTTTGTCTACAGTTCGGTTTATCTGCTGCAATTTTGGTTAATCGACAGACACGGGGTGTGTTCATTTTTTTTTAAATAAATAATTCAGAAACGCTTTAACCATATCAATTGCTTTCCCTTAAAAGGTCCCAATTGAACATAATTGCGGTGGTGAAGACTGAAGATTGAACGTAAAATGGTCGCAGCTACAGAGAAGAAAGGCTGGAAGTTATAGGAGAAAATTAACTTGTAAAACGCCAAGCTTGGTACGCGCTTGACGTCGTTTCATTAATTCTCTGAACGTTTTCACTGAATTATAATAAATGAAATACAGATCAACAAAGAGAAAAAAATGAGTTCCGGTTACGCCCACCATACTATAAGGTTGAACAACGGGTTCTTTAAGAGATCTGCGTGATACCAACAATTTAAAAGAATAGTTAAGACAGAATTAATTCAAAGAATTCAACATTATTTTCGTTTGGTGACTTATCTTTTTTATCCGGATTTTGTAAGCCCCATACAGATGCCGGATCAACACGGTTCATATCCGGGATGATCTGGTATGTGAATCGTGTAGCCGCCGTTTTGCTCCGTGTCGATTCGTGTAGGTCATGGGACGTCCGGGAATGTACTTGGCGCTCCGGGAGGCCAACACGGCAGTTTAGGGAAGCTCAAAACTGCCGTGTCGATCCATGATGATCCGGGATGATAGCACAATCCGAGGTGTTCCGTGTAGCTGCCGTGTAGGGTCCGCGGACATCCGTATAGGGTCCGTGTTTATCCTTGTCTCTGCCGTATAGGTCCGTAGCTCTTCCGTGACTGTTCGGGACAGTCCGCGTGGGTGCCGTGTTGATGGCGTGTTCCTGCCGGGTAAGTCTGTGTTGAAACCGTGTTGTCATCGGGGTGATGGTCTTTGGAAGACCGTCGACGCTAAAAAATCTCAAAAGGCCGCGGATCGTCCCGGTTCTTGATCCAGGAGGATCCGGGACTGCCGTGTCCATCCGTGCTTATATGGGACTAGGGCTTAATATTACACGAATTTTCGGCTGAAAAAGTATCGAAATCCGGTGTTGTTTGGGCAGTCACTATAGTCTAGTAGGAACGGAGGCCCACGGTGCATGATTTTTTTTTTTNTTTTTTTTTTTTTTTTTTTAATATGCTGATGATGTTTTATATTGTATTTGGTAAAATAAAAAAATTGTTCCCAAGAAAAAAATCCGTCGCGGTTAGTATTTTGTGCTAATATTTCATTTTCTTGTCATATTTTGAAAAGTTCTTTGTCAATCTTTATCAAACTTTACACCAATTGTGTTTGGTTGGTCCTGTGCCAAACTTGGGGAAATGGTCTGGCTTTACCGCAAAGTATTGCCCATATAACTTAAAATGCATAGATGTCCTTTTCATTTAAACGTTTTATGTTTTTACAATATGTTCACACATATTATTGTTAAGTGGTCTTATACCAGTTGTTAAAAAAAGTAAATCCAAATGAATGCACAACATGACTTCGAGCCATGAACAAAAACAAAAATGCTTCAATGCTTCGTTCATACATGTTTTTATAGATTCAAAATAAAATAAAATAAGTCTAGATTTTTTCGTATATTTGAAAGAGTTTGGAAACAAATACGTTAATTAGTTTATCTGTAATAAGTCTCAATATTATATCTAAGAGTGGACAGGAATAACGCAACTAGGGCCCGTATTCACCAACCTATTATTAGACTTTATAATATGGAAAATACTTAGAACCAAGAAAATTCGTTTAGTGTTTGAATATATGCAGGATGTAAAAAAAATATGTCATACACAATTTGATCTTAATGGGGGAATTGTGTAATTATAGGTTTGAAATTTCATGTCATATTTTACTGTTTTATACTATTACAACAAAACAGTTTTAGGAATATTCTTTATTCTTTCTTTACTTACGTCTTATAATAGGTTGGTCGCCCTAGTGTAGTGGATATGGTGTCCGCCTAGCGATCGGGAGGTCATGGGTTCGAACCCCACTGGGAGCGTTCCTTTGATATCCCCCAAAGACACCAAGTACTGGTTATAGTCCCAGGAAACGGACTCGAGAGCGTTTATATAAGCCTACGGCTTTCGATGCAATCGAGCTTAAATAAATAGGTTTAAACTAATTGGTTGGTGAATACGGGCCGAGTAAGTAAGTGACTATTTAGGGATTAAACCACGTTAAATTAACACGATAACACTCCTTATTTGTACATAATGGTCTTTATTTCGTAGAAGATGCATGTAAAAAGGATTTTAATGAAGGATGTAAACAGATCTTGATATGTAATCATGACAAAGTTCGCAGACGACAAATGATCTTTCGGTACGTTAACAATTAAAGCTGACAATTGCCAAAAATTAGTATTAGTATAATTAGTATATACAACGTTAAAATATGAACACACATCTGCATATCACATTCAATGATAAAGTTTAAATATAGATATTTCGTCAGTTTTAAGGTATACATTAAAATATTATATATACTATAAACACGTCCAATTAAACAATATGAAATACAAATATTCACATGTTCACGAAAGATTTGAAAATCCCTTAATCCGTGGTCATATAAATAATCCGACTTTTTTAAAGAAAACTTCAAACAAGCCGACTGAAAATGTGATTTGATAAGGTTTCAGATTTTAATACCGGTTTTTTAATTAACAATAAATAATTTACAATGCAAAATGTTCTTTTGCATTAACATCAACTTCGGATTTATTGATACTATTTAAAACTGTAATACATAGGAATGATTGTTGTATCGACGACTTTCTACAGTCAAGAACAAACTTCAATACAAGATATACAGATGTCAAGGTCGGTTCACTTAACGAGTAAAGTAAATAACGTATAACAACACATCGTACAGAATTTGCAAAAAGGTTTATATAAAATAAAACGGACCGTCGACAGCCATCAAACTATTTTGAAAAATGACAGCGCAATATCATTTCTGGATTTGCGATTATAATATTTCGTCCTCGAGAGCGTTCGTTTATAGGGGGGTGTTCACATCGCCATTCGCGAAAGCCGGATTGTTTAGGCCCATGTCGATTGACTTCTTCTCTTCAAACTGGTACGTCACACCATTCTCCTTGCTCGAGATCCCCGAGGATTCCGTTGTCATGGAGACATCGTTGTCTTGTATACCCTCCCCGTCGCTTTCGAGTCTGTCCATTAACTTCAAGTCGTCCTGCGAGAGATGGTCCACTATGCCGGCACCGATCGTGTCCCCTAAAACGTTGATGGCTGTGCGGAAACGGTCTCTGGAAAAAAAGACAGTCAAACACGCGTTAATACTATGTAAAATAATCGGAACGAGCTTGTTTCGTTGGGGGGAGGGGGGGGGGAGAGAAATTCGTGGAGCTAAATTTATTAACTGTTACGGAATTCTTGTAGAAGCCAAGCGACTTAAATGAACATATGTATGTCTCGATCATCACGATTTGAAATCACAAAAGAATAATATTCTTGCAGCGAGTCCTATATCTTTATTTCTGGTAAAAAGCGCCACGATAATGTAGACTTACATGTATAATGTATATACAATTTATCTGTTTAAGAATTGATATATTATGGACTATATAATGACGAATTTAAACACAACACATGCCACTTGTTTTAATGAGTCAGGAAGGAAATCTTTCTGTGGCCGTCTGCGATAGGGATGGGCATTATTAATGTCGTCAAAGTACCGGTAGTTTTATTTGTCGGAAATTGTACAGTAAAACAGTAAACGCGCACTAGAAAACGTTTTTTGTATCACAAATGTATGGGCACAAAACTTGGAATATGGATTGTTTGTATTTTATCTTTTATACAGGACCCCGGAATTTTTCGCCACGACACATTTGTCGTACGTCGAAAATCGTTTCCTGTAAAAATTTCGTATATGCACCACCTCCTGCCCTACCCAAAGCCTATGCTGATTATGTTGAAAGGTATACTATACGATACGAAGTAATCATAAATACATCATTCAACTTACAGGAACCAGTCGATGGCGAGAATGATGGAGATATCTTCCGTCGGCAAGCCGACGGCGGTCAGGACGATTGTCATGGTAACAAGACCGGCGGAGGGGATTCCTGCTGCTCCGATAGCGGCTGCCGTCGCCGTCAGGCTGAACACAGGAGTGGGTTATTAATGACGTTTGGGATTCTTTTTTTTTAAAGAGAAACTGAGAAATAGACTAGTAGATACTTTTCAATCAATGACTGAGTTGATTGTAGGTTATTTCGTATATAAACACAAGAGGCAAATAATTATGAATACACGGTTTCATTGTTTAATATAGTTCAATATAGCGTTTTTTAAATCCTTCGATAAAAATAAATGGCACATAAACAAAAACGATATATTTGGTTTATTGAAAGATCTCTCTACGCTTTTAAACCACGCCTACATAGGCGAATCATGGGCACAGCGGATATAATACGAACAATGAAAAATGTGCATCCCACAATTCAGTTCCTGAATAAAACTAAACGCACTGGCATTTAAAACTCGTTATTAAGTTCCTTTACATGACATCCTGAGACTCACTATCAATTCTCATGTTATTTTAAATAAGGTGATTGATATTAAAACTATTTAATCGTGAACTGAGTTAAAGATTGTTTATTTAAATACCTGTTTTGATAGAGACAAAACGAACAGTAAAACATATTGCAAGGGAGAAAACTTTTGAAGATCTTTTGCGCTTACCTGACAGTGATTACCTGCCCTATATTGAGGCTGATGCCGTTCACCTGCGCAATAAAGATGGCGGCGACCGCCTCGTAGAGCGCCGTACCATCCATGTTGATGGTGGCCCCGACGGGGGCTACAAACTTAGAAATACGGACGTCCACATTGGCGCTTTCGAGACACTCCATGGTAACCGGCAGGGTGGCGGAGCTGATGCAGAGACAGACGTCATCAAAATTGCGGAAAACAGACGCAAACTCTAGTTTTATGTTTCTTTCTATCGTGTTATCGTATTGAGTTGTAAAGGCCACTTTTTTCGAGGCGGAAAGAAATAAATCTGTTTATACATATCACTTTGATTGATTATTCTTGTATATTATTTTAATATGTGCGAATGTTTTTTTTTTCAGAAAACAGTATCCATAATACATAAGATATTATTGTAATTACCGATACACATTTTGAGAATTAGCAAACAGAATATGCAAACATATTATCTATGACTGTAGTTACAACTTAATATTAGCTTGCGCGCCATACCTGGACGCAGTTCCCCAGGCAGTAAGCAGCGCTTTGGACATGCCGTACATGAAGCGAAAGGGATTTTTGCGCGTAAACACAAAGTACACGAGGGGCAGCACGATAATCCCATGCGCGGCGAGCCCCACCAGCACGGTGAGCATGTAGTAGGCCAGCTGCACGAACACCTTGTTAGGGTCCTCCATTTCGATCAGCTTCGTGGCCACGAGGAATATGATACCCACGGGCGAGTACCTGAAACATGGAGTTGAGTTGGACATAGTTAGTCGAGGGATAACGCATGTACATGTAGATCTATACAGTGTGCAAGTAGAAGTGACGCATTCGAAGCCGTAGGAATTTAGTGCCTCAAACTCGTGATTTAATTCCTTCGCATCAATATTTCATAACGTGGGCTTTTCGTGAACAAACTATGAAGAAAACTATTTCTTAAACAAAACACCACATTGAGTAAATTCAAGGATCAAACGTTATTTATTTAACGATGGCACGTTTTCAAAAAAATTACCGGTTACTCCAAGAAACCCCCCAGATTACACGTAGAGTTCTTCGCAAGATAGGATGCTAACTAATATCATAACACGTGACGTTTAATCGTAGGTTATCACGTAAACCGTGATGCCAGTAACAGTTCATTACGTTTCTTTAACACGCTTAAAACTATTGTGACCGATCGTCGCTGACGTCAGTCGCGTGCGCCACACGTACCAGATGACCAGCATGGTCAGCTTCATGGTCGCTTGGTGCAGCGTCTCGAAGAAGTCCAGTAGCGGCTTGCCCTTGCGACCCATGCTGGACAGGACGGCGCCCAGGAAGATGGAGAAGACGACGATGCCCAGAATGTTCATACCGTCGTCCTTGGTTACCGACGGGTTGTCCGTTGTCCGCGTCTCCTCAGCTGGAGAGTGAAATGTTTTGTTTTATGCTATGTAGTGATTTATGGGCAAAATGTCAGTGGACTATATCTTCTTTATACATACCAATCGACTCTCTGTCGCCAATACGTGTACTGTCTTTAAACATTTTAGTACGAACAACCTCTATCGCTTCATTAGCGACAGTAAATAGTTTTTGCTTTCGTAATATTCTAGTAGCATCTCACTCGACAACATACGACCAATAATTCAAGTGGTCAGAAAACCAAACTAGCATGTTTCCCCTTTTTTTATTTATATACATTGTACCTACACATATTCTTACAATAATATTTGGCCATATCCAATATAAAATACAAGTGGCATTGTAATTCCGTATTTAACGTATGGAATCCGTGTCCGCATTCAACGGCTTGGAAAGCGGACTATTTGTAAGTGTCACGTGTCGTAAATATTCGTAACGTTCTGAGCAACATTAGATAAACACGTTATATTTTTTCTTCTTGAGACACGCACAACACTGTTCGTCATATGAAGTATTCATGCGCGTATTTTTCACAACATGTGATTTGTCTTTTGAGTAAATGTTCATATTTCAACCAAAATCGTTTGTTAAAAACGTATTTCAATTTTCAATTCTTTTATCGTTATGACGTTAAAGACAAATACGAAATATTACACTGGGTTTCCGGTGTATTGCACTGCATTCGTTAATGGTGTGAAATTGTACTGTTATTCTGTCGCGTTCTGAGAAAACTGTGCATAATTCTTGTGCGTAAAGTGTCGTCCCAGATTAGCCTGTGCAGTTCGCACAGGCTAATCAGGGACGACACTTTCCGCTTTTATGACATTTTTCGTTGAAATGAAGTATATTCTTAGCAAAAATCCAATTTAAGCGGAAAGTGTCGTCCCTGATTAGCCTGTGCGGACTGAACAGGCTTATCTGGGACGACACTTTACGCACATGCATTATGCCCAGTTTTCTCAGAACTCGACTCATATGACCTTCTCAAGATTGTTATACTTCGAGGCAAGACTCTTAACTGGACGCTTTTGTTTTATACATGTTCTTGGTTCATTATCTATTTTGATTTCTTCCGATCACGCACCATTTTCGTAAACGTCTTGCATTAATTATAGTCATAAATGACATGAAAGCGTTAACGTAAACTTAACAATGATGTTGTTTTTTTGTGAACCATTGAAACAAAACAGAGTCGATGAAGCAATAATTCACGGGTTCGATCCCCACTGTGTTAGCGTTCTTTAGATCTCCCCCATAGACACCAAGTACTGGTTCTAGTCCCAGGAAACGGACCCGAGAGTGTTTCAAATAAGTAGTAAGTACTTTAAATACAATCGAGCTAAAATAAATATGTTTAAACTAAGCAATACAAATAATGAAACGAATACATGTATACCCAAATGTCCATCATAATGATAAATGTTCAAAAGAACAAACTGGGGGATTTAAAAAATACATGTCACTGTTTTTATTAAACTACATTTTCAGACACCAATGACTCAATCAAGTACAAATAGGATGTGATGTTCGTTAGAGACGTATATAAAAAAAAAACAAGCGCGTTAACAAACTTTATTTACATAAATACTGCTTTGAACGTACATTTCGTAAACATTTTCTTCATCGTAACACATTAGATTTAGTTGACTGGATAAGCGGGGATTTTATGGCCTTGAAACTGTCAACTTGATTTAATCTTAGCTGTATAACTATTTCGCCAAAACATCGGTCGCATTCTGTTGACATGCAGCTAGATAAAGGCACATCTTTATCCGATACGCGAGTCAGGACAAAATCAATACATAAGAATCTGAAATTAAAACCCGTTTATGCCTAGCGTCTAGAAAAAAGGCCTTGGCAAACAGCGTGGACCCAGATGAGACGCCGCATGATGCGGCGTCTCATCTGGGTCTACGCTGTTTGCATAAAGGAATTTCTGTGAGAAATATTCTAAAAATAGAAATAAATATACCAGACATCTCTAATTTTGGAAATAAATTGATCCAATTTAGAAGGATGGGAGAGTCCACTCGGCATAAATGGGTTAAATCAGATATAAACATTGTGTATTAATGCCGTTCATTTATACATGATGTTGGATCAGATATTCAAGGCACTTGTCCTACTCTATATCAGGGCCCATGCAGCGTGAAATCGGGGAATTTTATATTTTGTTCAGTTCATTTTTTTCTTTTTAAGTTCGTGCACTTTAGCTTTGAAAAATCCACCTTAATTAACGAATGTCGGACTAACATAAAAGCACTTGTTTCAAACGCGAAAGCAGTGGCGTAGCCAGAGCCACATTTGTGTCGTGTTCTGAGAAAACTGGGCATAATGCTTGTGCGTAAATTGTCATCCCAGATTAGCCTGTGCGGACTGCATAGTAGTACATGGTTGTACACAGTTTACGAACGTCATTTCGTTACCGTATACTGTTCGTATGAGTTTAAATTGTTTGTGTGTACATGTACTTCTATCGAGTACAGCAGGACTCCTATGTGACCGTCGTAGCCAATCGACGTTTAACCCATTTATGCCTAGCGTCTAGAAAATAGGCCTTGGCAAACAGCGTAGACCCAGATGAGACGCCGCATGATGCGGCGTGTCATCACGGTCTGCGCTGTTTGCTTTAAGGCATTTCTGTAGGAAATATTCTAAATATAGAAATAAATATACTAGACATCCCTAATTTTAGAAATAAATGGATCCCATTTAGAAGGATAGGAGAGTCCACAAGGCATACATGGGTAAAGTTGGGTTAATGGGGATACAGCATACATTTCTTTCGCAGAAGAACTTGTTCTTATGGTGCCCGCATGAATCACGTTCAATTCACTGCAATTTGGTTAAAAGCTTAAACGGAATAGAACGTCGACCTGGATTGTGAAGCTTTTGTGTGCCAAGACGACGGATCAGCTACTTTGTTTACCCCCACCCCCGTCTAACCTGGCTGGCGTTCTTTCTACATTGGTTTCCACGACGCTCGTCATGGGGTCGTGGTGAGAACTTAGAAATACAGAACTGCAAGAACGCTTTATGCAGTGGACTACTTTTTATATACTTTGCAGTAAACTACGATGGTCGGCCCTATGATCACTGGATGCTAAAGGTTGCACGAACAATTCTGTAGGAAAACAAACAAACATCGACCAGACGCAGACGTGTGAGGATTTTCGTTGACCAACATAATTGCAAATTGTAGCCGAGGCAGCCGCCACTTTGTACCTCAGCGTTGCAATATTTGAATATTACTAGCCCGTCGCTAGTACGTGTACAATTCAAACGAATGTATATGGTAGTATTTAAACCACTCAACGATGTAATTGGGTTGGCCAGTTTCGTAGCTTTCAACGAATGCGTTTAAGACATTATGCTTTAAAACTAAGTCAATATTAAACACTTTACCCAACACCCCCATGCAAGGCCAACTTTGACACAAGGGCCATGATTTGAACACACTTACTAGAGGACAACTGCATGATGTTGCATGTCAAATATTACACCTTTTGGTGCAATTGTTTGAGAGAAGAAAATGTGCAAGTTATGCATATGAGAGCTAAAATCATTAGAACAACAATATTTTACATTTATTCAGACCAATCAATTATATCAAGCGTTATTCAGACCAATCAATTATATCAAGCGTTATTCAGACCAATCAATTATATCAAGCGCATCGAATTGTTCGTTAATATGCATCCGTCGCAATTTCTTTCACTTGCATTCACACTACATGTATGAATATATATCTATGTATATAATATAGCATTTATATCAATTTCCCTGGTCTGAAACTAAGCATTTATTTTCAATATTCAATAATAGCATTCAGAAGCACATGTACGAATGGATTTCATTGGTTGAAATTAGGTGCCAATTAAAGCCCGAACAGTGCGCCAATGTTCCACTTACAAGACAGAAAAACAGAAATAAAGAAGCAATTAATAAAGCAAAACAAAAAGGTTTATTGTAGAACAGATGCATGTCAATCAATAGACTGTATAATTTGATGTCAAAATTGGTAAAATAATTGTGAAATATTTTAGGTCCATCAAGCACAGACGTTTCATGTTACACTGTTTGATGATTACTAAAGCGCAATGTGAATAATTAGTGAAATAAAATGTTTGTACGAACTTATATTTAAGTGCCTCATTAAACTAATCATATAGCAACGTGTCTGTTTTTCGTTCCATATTTCTTCATTGAAATTCAAAATTATACACAGAAAATATGCAAGTACATGTATTTTCACTAACGGATACTAGTATTGGACGCGAAAATTCTTGACATTAACTGCTTTTGAATGTGCTTGAATTGTTTTCAGGTATTGCGGTCATCAATTTGTGGATAGGAATTGAGGTTTTAGTCCCGATCCAGACAGGCCCAGACGATAGAAATTGTGTTTTTTTTCTCAAAGCTTAGTGACACGAGAATGTTATCCAACCATATCACAATAAAGTTCTTTCTAAAGATGTAGGTTTGTGATTTTGGTTGTTCATTTTTGTATTTTGGTTGTTGATTTTTGTTGGATGTTTCGCCGTTGAAAAAGTGTTTCAGACATGTAACGTCGGCTTCTTGAACAACTAATAATTGTCATTTGTAGGCTTAGACTTAATAAAAAGCGTTTTAATAGTACTGAAAGCAATATGAGTTCTTCATGAACAAAAAGCTTTTCTATTTCCATCAAGGGTGGGTCGGCCGTTGAAATAATTTCTATCAAGATGTCAAGCTTATCTAGTTTATCCTGATTTCGTGCTAATCTTTCATATCAAGATCGCTTGCTAATCTATTAAATCAAGATTGCTTGTTTATCTATTTGTGATTGCATGCTATTCTTTCGAAATGACATGCTTATCTATTCTATCTAGTGGGCATAATTATCAAACAAATCGATATTTCAGGCGTATATATTTTATCGAAATCGCAACCTTATCTATTATATGGAGATTGCATGATTATCTTTTCTATACAGAAAGCATGCTTCTATCTTCTTTAGAGATTTCATATTTATACATTTAATCGAGGTTGCATGGTTATCTTTTCTATACAGAAAGCATGCTTCTATCTTCTATACAGATTTCATATTTATACATTCAATCGAGATTGCATGGTTATCTTTTCTATACAGAAAGCATGCTTCTATCTTCTATACAGATTTCATATTTATACATTCAATCGAGATTGCATGGTTATCTTTTCTATACAGAAAGCATGCTTCTATCTTCTATACAGATTTCATATTTATACATTCAATCGAGATTGCATGGTTATCTTTTCTATACAGAAAGCATGCTTCTATCTTCTATACAGATTTCATATTTATACATTCAATCGAGATTGCATGGTTATCTTTTCTATACAGAAAGCATGCTTCTATCTTCTATACAGATTTCATATTTATACATTCAATCGAGATTGCATGGTTATCTTTTCTATACAGAAAGCATGCTTCTATCTTCTATACAGATTTCATATTTATACATTCAATCGAGATTGCATGGTTATCTTTTCTATACAGAAAGCATGCTTCTATCTTCTATACAGATTTCATATTTATACATTCAATCGAGATTGCATGGTTATCTTTTCTATACAGAAAGCATGCTTCTATCTTCTATACAGATTTCATATTTATACATTCAATCGAGATTGCATGGTTATCTTTTCTATACAGAAAGCATGCTTCTATCTTCTATACAGATTTCATATTTATACATTCAATCGAGATTGCATGGTTATCTTTTCTATACAGAAAGCATGCTTCTATCTTCTATACAGATTTCATATTTATACATTCAATCGAGATTGCATGGTTATCTTTTCTATACAGAAAGCATGCTTCTATCTTCTATACAGATTTCATATTTATACATTCAATCGAGATTGCATGGTTATCTTTTCTATACAGAAAGCATGCTTCTATCTTCTATACAGATTTCATATTTATACATTCAATCGAGATTGCATGGTTATCTTTTCTATACAGAAAGCATGCTTCTATCTTCTATACAGATTTCATATTTATACATTCAATCGAGATTGCATGGTTATCTTTTCTATACAGAAAGCATGCTTCTATCTTCTATACAGATTTCATATTTATACATTCAATCGAGATTGCATGGTTATCTTTTCTATACAGAAAGCATGCTTCTATCTTCTATACAGATTTCATATTTATACATTCAATCGAGATTGCATGGTTATCTTTTCTATACAGAAAGCATGCTTCTATCTTCTATACAGATTTCATATTTATACATTCAATCGAGATTGCATGGTTATCTTTTCTATACAGAAAGCATGCTTCTATCTTCTATACAGATTTCATATTTATACATTCAATCGAGATTGCATGGTTATCTTTTCTATACAGAAAGCATGCTTCTATCTTCTATACAGATTTCATATTTATACATTCAATCGAGATTGCATGGTTATCTTTTCTATACAGAAAGCATGCTTCTATCTTCTATACAGATTTCATATTTATACATTCAATCGAGATTGCATGGTTATCTTTTCTATACAGAAAGCATGCTTCTATCTTCTATACAGATTTCATATTTATACATTCAATCGAGATTGCATGGTTATCTTTTCTATACAGAAAGCATGCTTCTATCTTCTATACAGATTTCATATTTATACATTCAATCGAGATTGCATGGTTATCTTTTCTATACAGAAAGCATGCTTCTATCTTCTATACAGATTTCATATTTATACATTCAATCGAGATTGCATGGTTATCTTTTCTATACAGAAAGCATGCTTCTATCTTCTATACAGATTTCATATTTATACATTCAATCGAGATTGCATGGTTATCTTTTCTATACAGAAAGCATGCTTCTATCTTCTATACAGATTTCATATTTATACATTCAATCGAGATTGCATGGTTATCTTTTCTATACAGAAAGCATGCTTCTATCTTCTATACAGATTTCATATTTATACATTCAATCGAGATTGCATGGTTATCTTTTCTATACAGAAAGCATGCTTCTATCTTCTATACAGATTTCATATTTATACATTCAATCGAGATTGCATGGTTATCTTTTCTATACAGAAAGCATGCTTCTATCTTCTATACAGATTTCATATTTATACATTCAATCGAGATTGCATGGTTATCTTTTCTATACAGAAAGCATGCTTCTATCTTCTATACAGATTTCATATTTATACATTCAATCGAGATTGCATGGTTATCTTTTCTATACAGAAAGCATGCTTCTATCTTCTATACAGATTTCATATTTATACATTCAATCGAGATTGCATGGTTATCTTTTCTATACAGAAAGCATGCTTCTATCTTCTATACAGATTTCATATTTATACATTCAATCGAGATTGCATGGTTATCTTTTCTATACAGAAAGCATGCTTCTATCTTCTATACAGATTTCATATTTATACATTCAATCGAGATTGCATGGTTATCTTTTCTATACAGAAAGCATGCTTCTATCTTCTATACAGATTTCATATTTATACATTCAATCGAGATTGCATGGTTATCTTTTCTATACAGAAAGCATGCTTCTATCTTCTATACAGATTTCATATTTATACATTCAATCGAGATTGCATGGTTATCTTTTCTATACAGAAAGCATGCTTCTATCTTCTATACAGATTTCATATTTATACATTCAATCGAGATTGCATGGTTATCTTTTCTATACAGAAAGCATGCTTCTATCTTCTATACAGATTTCATATTTATACATTCAATCGAGATTGCATGGTTATCTTTTCTATACAGAAAGCATGCTTCTATCTTCTATACAGATTTCATATTTATACATTCAATCGAGATTGCATGGTTATCTTTTCTATACAGAAAGCATGCTTCTATCTTCTATACAGATTTCATATTTATACATTCAATCGAGATTGCATGGTTATCTTTTCTATACAGAAAGCATGCTTCTATCTTCTATACAGATTTCATATTTATACATTCAATCGAGATTGCATGGTTATCTTTTCTATACAGAAAGCATGCTTCTATCTTCTATACAGATTTCATATTTATACATTCAATCGAGATTGCATGGTTATCTTTTCTATACAGAAAGCATGCTTCTATCTTCTATACAGATTTCATATTTATACATTCAATCGAGATTGCATGGTTATCTTTTCTATACAGAAAGCATGCTTCTATCTTCTATACAGATTTCATATTTATACATTCAATCGAGATTGCATGGTTATCTTTTCTATACAGAAAGCATGCTTCTATCTTCTATACAGATTTCATATTTATACATTCAATCGAGATTGCATGGTTATCTTTTCTATACAGAAAGCATGCTTCTATCTTCTATACAGATTTCATATTTATACATTCAATCGAGATTGCATGGTTATCTTTTCTATACAGAAAGCATGCTTCTATCTTCTATACAGATTTCATATTTATACATTCAATCGAGATTGCATGGTTATCTTTTCTATACAGAAAGCATGCTTCTATCTTCTATACAGATTTCATATTTATACATTCAATCGAGATTGCATGGTTATCTTTTCTATACAGAAAGCATGCTTCTATCTTCTATACAGATTTCATATTTATACATTCAATCGAGATTGCATGGTTATCTTTTCTATACAGAAAGCATGCTTCTATCTTCTATACAGATTTCATATTTATACATTCAATCGAGATTGCATGGTTATCTTTTCTATACAGAAAGCATGCTTCTATCTTCTATACAGATTTCATATTTATACATTCAATCGAGATTGCATGGTTATCTTTTCTATACAGAAAGCATGCTTCTATCTTCTATACAGATTTCATATTTATACATTCAATCGAGATTGCATGGTTATCTTTTCTATACAGAAAGCATGCTTCTATCTTCTATACAGATTTCATATTTATACATTCAATCGAGATTGCATGGTTATCTTTTCTATACAGAAAGCATGCTTCTATCTTCTATACAGATTTCATATTTATACATTCAATCGAGATTGCATGGTTATCTTTTCTATACAGAAAGCATGCTTCTATCTTCTATACAGATTTCATATTTATACATTCAATCGAGATTGCATGGTTATCTTTTCTATACAGAAAGCATGCTTCTATCTTCTATACAGATTTCATATTTATACATTCAATCGAGATTGCATGGTTATCTTTTCTATACAGAAAGCATGCTTCTATCTTCTATACAGATTTCATATTTATACATTCAATCGAGATTGCATGGTTATCTTTTCTATACAGAAAGCATGCTTCTATCTTCTATACAGATTTCATATTTATACATTCAATCGAGATTGCATGGTTATCTTTTNTATATATATGAAATGGTGCGGAAAAATATACGCGTGATACTTATACTACAAACATGTTCAAGTGTGTATTGTGTAAATTTATTAGCATACCGACCACAAGACACTGTTACTGCAGTTCTGATTGAGGATGGTACACTTTATGCGCCGGCAGTTGTCAACGCGTAAATCGACGCCAGTTTGGGATGCTAGTTAATGAAATGTCACGCAAGTAAGCCCTTAGATGAATAATCGTAAACTCGGTTGACAATACACATTTAATGGCCAATTTTAGTCGCTTATCGGTTTGAATAAACAAGGAAACTTAAAGTGGGGGCTTGGATTACATATACAAACACAGTCTTATACTTTATAGTAATAAACAGTCCCATGAATTATTGGTGTGATGAAATGCTTGGCCGCCTATTTTGTTTACGACTTCAGTAGTTGAATCTTTTGTTACTCAACTTATTATATTCCTTTCGTTAAAAGAAGACCAATACTTGTCCACGAATCATATCCAGTAAACGGTGTGTAAAGTAGTATTGACTTCACACAACCAACTCGACCGATGCAAGTTTTCAAACCACCGTGCTAACAAAATATTCCTTATTTACTAACCACCCATAAATGTGAAATTTGACATTCAGCATGCAACCTTCGAACATGTACATTTTAGTGGCGACTGGATCATATTCAGCAACATTCAGTTCGATCCGTATAATGAGCCTCGTTCTTGGAAAACTGGGTTTAATGCATGTGCTAAAAGCGTCGTTCTAAATTAGCGTGTGCAGTTCGCACAGACTTATCAGGGACGACCTTTTTCTTTTTATTAAATTGTTCGTTCCAAGGAGGTCTGTTCTAAACGAAAATCCAATGTAGGCGGAAATGATCGTACCTGATAAACTTGTGCGGCTTATCAAGGACGTCACTGTACGCACATGCATTTAACCCAGTTTTCTCAGAACGGCCCGGATCGTTAAACGAGCTGATGATGTCTTATTGCTTAAAAAAAACCCTTCCCTGACGAATAATTAAATAAGTGACGTCTTAACTTACCGGAAGCGCTGGCGTTCAGCGAGGCAAGAGACGATATGATGCTGGAGACGATGAGAGGAAGTATAAGCAGCTTGAGCATGTTCATCAACAGATCTCCGGGAAATCGAAGGTAGAAGATCTTCCGCTTCTGGTAGAACTCCCAGCCCTCCAGCTGCCGGACCGTCAGGCCGACGACGACGCCGACGATGAGCGAGATCACCATGAAGATGATGATGAGGTTGTCCTTGAGGATCATCAGACATCGCTTCTTCTTGGCGGCCTTGCGCTCCATCCGGTCTTGTTCCATGGCTATTTTGCTACTACGCTCGTTTTGGAACGTGTTAATCCTCCGAAGTAATCTTCTGTGAATTGAGAATTGCGATTGTGCTTTATATATCACAACTTTGAAGAACACCGCTTGAAATAAGAGTGGAACACCGTAAATTTTATTATGTAAATAAAGAGCGATATCTAGTTGAGTACAACCACTCGAAACACTTCTACAATATAACGCATTAACATAATTATTAACATGATACACTTCAAATAATTTACCTACACAAATAACTTCTAATTTTTCATTTATTAAAAGATCGCACGTATATTCAAACTGGGAAGATAAATGTTCTTCGTAACATATCCGATTATCTGTACATTCAATAGCCAACCTGTTGTATTTACATGGCAAACGAATTATTACTTCTTCAACCCATTCATGCCTAGCGTCTAGAAAAAAGGCCTTGGCAAACAGAGTCTGCGCTGTTTGCTTAAAGGAATATATGTAAGAAATATTCTAAAAATAGAAATAAATAAACCAGACATCCCTAATTTTGGAAATAAATTGATCCAATTTAGAAGGATGGGAGAGTCCACTAGGCATAAATGGGTTAAACTCGTGCGAGTGGGCTTGAAACAACTACTTGTACTGCCCTAAATTGAATCACAGGTTATGATTAACGTTATCAGATTTGAAAAGCTTCATTTACAAAATGTATTTGAACAGTTTAAGGTTTTCCGTTGACACTTGAAAATCGCGCGGTTTAAAGATATGCAGGTATATTCGTTTCGTGGATCTACATGTACAGTGAATGTGCATAACAGTTGTTGACTAGACATTTTTTTTTAAACATTTAATTTAAATGTTTTCATTTATAAATAATCAACTATTTAGCCGCGCTCTGGGAAAACAGGGATCATTTCATGTGCATAATGTTTCGCCCCAGAGTACCCTGTGCATTCCGCATTGGCTAATCAGAGACTACACTTTCAGTTTTTTTTTTGTATNGGAAATAAATTGATCCAATTTTGAAGGATGGGAGAGTCCACTAGGCATAAATGGGTTAAACTCGTGCGAGTGGGCTTGAAACAACTACTTGTACTTCCCTAAATTGAATCGCAGGTTATGATAAACGTTATCAGATTTGAAAAGCTTCATTTACAAAATGTATTTGAACAGTTTAAGGTTTTCCGTTGACACTTGAAAATCGCGCGGTTTAAAGATATGCAGGTATATTCGTCTCGTGGATCTACATGTACAGTGAATGTGCATAACAGTTGTTGACTAGACATTTTTTTTATTTTTTTTTTGAAACATTTAATTTAAATGTATTCATTTATAAATAATCAACTATTCAGCCGCGCTCTGGGAAAACAGGGATCAATTCATGTGCATAATGTTTCGCCCCAGAATACCCTGTGCATTCCGCATTGGCTAATCAGAGACTACACTTTCAGTTTTTTTTATGGATTTTTTCGTTTAAAGAAAGTCTCTTCTTAACGAAAATCCATTCTATGTGGAAAGTATCGTCCCTTATTAGCCTGTGCGGACTGCACAGTCTAATCTGGGACGATACTTAACGCGCAAGCTTTAAACCATTTATGCCTAGCGTTTAGAAAAAAAGCCTTGGCAAACAGCGTAGACCCAGATGAGACGCCGCATGATGCGGCGTCTCATCAGGGTCTGCGCTGTTTGCTTAAAGGAATTTCTGTAAGAAATATTCTAAATATAGAAATAAATATACTAGACATCCCTAATTTTGGAAATAAATTGATCCAATTTAGAAGGATGGGAGAGTCCACTAGGCATAAATGGGTTAAGCCGGGTTTTCACAGAGCGAGGCTCTTATTATAGTTTATTCTTATAAATAAAATTTCCAACGTTTAAAGGTTTTAAGGTAAACTGTACTTACGGTCGAAAAGTCGCGACTTTTTGTTCCAATTATAAACTTATCATACCATTTTTGATCATTTAAAAAAGAAATGAACTAAATTTCAGAATAGCGTACAATGAGCGAAACACATAATATTTGGAAATTATAATGATGTTTGTATAAAAGACGATGTCATGCTCATTGTCTTTCCATCAAGATTTGTACATGCTTGTCAAATGTGGAAAACCTCTTTTCGCTCCCCGAAACTAGCCCAATTATCATTACTAAGGATGTCCGGGTTGTATGACAGTGACATTCTAATGTTTGGTCCATTCGAAAAACTATGGGATACCAAAGGGGTCGAAACTTTAACTTCTGCTGCAGCAGAAAAAAACATGCTGCTCGAGCAGCAAATTCCTGCTCGAGCAGCATTTAAATGCTGCTCGAGCAGCATTTTTTTTCTGCTGCAGCAGAAGTTAAAGTTTTGACACCTTTGGTATCCCATTAAAAACTGCAACAATTGACACACGAATAGGCTGCTCTAGTTGAAAATAAATGACGTTGGTGTACGAAGATTGTTGAGAACATTGCCGGACGCGTGCTTTAATAAGCAATGAGACCCAGTTTATTTACAATTCGAACGCAGGAAACAATTGTGTATGATCATTATCAGCGTTTCGAATGATTGTCTTTTAAAAAATGTTCGCCATTTTAACTGCAAATATATACGACAATAGCTTAACCACAAATAGACGAAATGTCCGGTTTGTTCTCATTAAATGTGTTGGTATAGCGGGAATTGAATCCCAATTTAGTATTCACTGCACTGCCGTTACTTTCATCTGTACAAAAACGGTTGAATTATAAAATGTACTAATGGTCGAAAAGAAGTTAAGATTGCAGTTGTAAGTTCCAGGTTAAAATGAACGCCATCGTCTACGATGTATCTATAAATGGTCTCAAATGTTGTAATAAACTACTGCGATACTGATTAAGATCTCGTTCGGTATTTCCAATATCCAATAAACAACACGGTATTCAACCTTGGCTCGATATTCCCAATAGTTCGAATATCCAATAACTAGCATGATATTCTACCTTGGCTCGATATTCCCAATAGTTCGAATATCCAATAACCAGCATGGTATTCGACCTAGGCTCGATATTTCCAATAGTTCAAATATCCAATAACTAGCATGGTATTCTACCTTGGCGCGATATTCCCAATAGTTCGAATATCCAATAACCAGCATGGTATTCAACCTTGGCTCGATATTTCCAATAGTTCGAATATCCAATAAGCAGCATGGTATTCGACCTTGGCTCGATATTCGCTTGAGTTCGAATACTTAATGATCAGCTGAGTATTCGACCCAGATTCAAAATTCGCTATGTTTTATACCAAATACTCTTCTGGGTATTTAACCCTGGATTAGTTCGCAATCATTCGAATGCCCAATCCTCAGATAGGTATTCGACCTTAGCTCGATATTCGCAATAGCCCGGATGCCCAACACCCAATACACAGCTGGGTATTCAACCATAGCTGGATATTCCCAATAGTTCGTATACCAAATACACAGGTTGGTATTCGACCCTGGCTCGATGTTCGCAATTATTCGAATACTCAATACCCAGCTTAGTATTCGATTCTGGCTCGATATTTGCTAAAGTTCGAATATCCGATACTCAGCTGGGTATTCGACTCGTGTTCGATTTAGTTTCGCTTAAGTTGGAATACACAATACTCGGCTCGATATTCGTGAAGGATCGAATGTCATATACCCAGAAGAGTATTCGATCTTGGCTGTATATTGACTTAATTTCGAATACCCAGAACCCAGCTGAGATATATGAGGTATTTACGTATTGATCAAAGTTTATTTAGTGAATATCCTTGTTACATTGTATATGAAAGTTCTGAAAAGGGTGAATTAAGCAAATGTAAATTATGGTTTATTTGAAAACAAAATGCCGACGTTTACAAATAATAAACAAACATGCACACGACTTAGTACACGTCAATGTAAGATTCAATTGCACTGTCTATACACGCAGAAATGTAATTACACAACTTACAAATTAATTAACTGCTGTAATGTCGAGAGATTTATATAGCATTATTATGTTAAACATTAAAGAACATGGACTTACTGTCAACAGTATCCCAGTGAACAACTAATAACTAGAGCGTGTTGTGTTTATCTGCGTTAAATTATTTACATATCCGTGTTACGTAGGTGAGGCATTTGGTAGAGTAAGGCTTTATTCGACGTACTCTAAACTTATATCGTAAATGTGTCTTCCCATGTGTGACGATTTCGAAATTTTCTGTATAGATTAATCATAAAGCGAGGGGATTATACGTTATTACATGGGAATTCCCGTACCTCGCTTTGGTTCTTGAGAAAAACGGATAAACATACTGTTATAACGATACACCAGGGTCGTAACGTGTTCTTAAGACAGTATTAAAGGGCGGCAGTTCCTCGCTCCATCTAAACTGAATGAATGATGGACGCTGAGACAAATATTCATAGCACTATGTATGTGCTACTCGTTGTTTAAGAAATATATACGCCCATTGCATAAGTTCACGAATTTCGCAACAAAACCGCAGTAAATAGCATTGTTGTAATTACACGTAATTCCGTGAAAAATATCAGAAATAGGAAATAATACGATCACACTTTTATTAAGTATAGATGTTCAGTACAACATATATTTATATTTGCATACGTTTCATATTCTAAACATTAAATCTGTTATTGGACTAAAACACAAAATAAGGTAGAAGTTAGAAAAAGTGTACCGATTTTACTCTTTGAATAATTGAAACATATTCAAATATTGAACGACTTCACGATGAAAGTGTGTGCGTATATTCCGTATATTAGTATGCAAGTTCTTGGCTTGTTTTTCACGTTCCAATCATAATGCTCTCTTGACTAACGCCCTATTGTTCTCCTATTTTTAGTATGCATACTCGATCTACTGCATTTCCCTAAAATGAAAACACAAATCAACGCTTTTTTGTTAAGAAGTGTGCACGAGGGTTCGTACGGGATAGTGGTCACCAGTGGGGTTTCATCTAAGTACTTCGCAACTTCGCCCCTCCGCCCCCATTCACACCCAAAATGGATTGCTGAAAATTGATCGAAATAGCATTTCAACCAAACATTCGTGCAATTGTTTATTAAGTCTTTTTCATTAGGAAGGCGACAGAAATCCAGGGTCCCCCACACAATGCAGCCTCATGTGAGGACGGACCTTATGAACTTCAAAATACATCTATTGGAGTAACAGTGGAGTGATTTAAAATAATACACCTTTATATGGCGAAACGTAAGAGCCGAACGGTAAACAAGGGTAAACAAATAATTGTATCGACACTGAATTATAAATGTGATAGTATAAACATTATTAAAAACATTAATATTATTTTACGTCACTATAGCATATAGTTTTAAGAAACACAACTAGAGCGTTATACCTTTTCACCGAGCGATGTTTAAGGCTGTCATTACTTATCTTTATTACACACGAATGCATGGCTGACCGAACGACATGCAAATCGTATACTCTGACAGTTAATTTTAATCACAAATGATGCTGACGTGTAAGGGCAATTACAAAAGTTGAATGCAACTTTTATATGACAAGCTACTGCATTTGAGACTCGCTCTGGGAAAACTGAATTTAATGCATGTGCCTAAAGTCCCAGATTAGTGTGCAAATTTCCCGCCTTAACTAGATTTCCGCTAAGAAGCGACAGGCTAATACGGGACGAAACATAACTTTCCAGAGCGAGGCTCATTTAGAGGAGTCCTGCAAATAAACGTTTACTGATCGATATTATTCTGGCCCGAACAATCTGATGTTGTTGATAGTGTATCATAGTGTCAAACATATCTCTAATGTTAACGTTATGATTTCCACAACAAGTCAGTACGAATATACAGTACTAATTACGCAATAATCCAATCATACGAGGAAGTTATTCTAAACTGTTATCACGTAATAACAATCAAATCATAAGAGGAAGTTATTATACACCGTAATCTGAGTTTCGGTTCATCCTTTATCGAACAAGTTGAACCGTCCATTTTAAGCTTGAAAAAAAGATGATTACAATGAATATGAACAATTGTGTTATTATTTTATTAGGATTTTTATTTTTTGTATACTAAATTTTATAGTCTTATTTAAAAAGGAAGGTTAAGACAATTCAAAACAATTGCTATTGACAACCATCTTTTCGCAATTAATTGTTCAATACACCAAGCATCTTTGTAGATAAGAATGCAAGGAAAGTTTTCCCTACCCACGTTTTTGAGTCGCATGACCATGCAATTAAAAAAGCGACAAACAAATCAATCCCCTTTGTTCATTACATGGCCATTTACTTGCTATAGTAAAATTAATCATTATTAGTTCCAAAGCATTTATTATTTCTGTACATGGACTCTACTTCATTATGTCTTTAATACAATGTGTTCCCGTTTAGAAAAAATAAATAGTGTCACTTATCACATTGTTTGCTAACAACAACGAACGACAACTGTGGAAATCGCTAATAGAAAATTATTCTATAATTTTACATTCATCATTCTCTGTTGCATATATTGGTGTAAGGCACTCTTTTATGGCTCCAAATGCACGTTTTTGTAAAATGGAATTGCGGCTGACAGGCCAGTTTTCAACTTCCTACTGTTGAAAGCAGCCATCGACAGTCGGGGAAATTTTTTCTACACCGGGACCTCTATACCATTATGTTTAGAACGTACCACAAATCCTCATGTGTTACACTGAATCGGCTTAATCTAGACGTGACTGAATATGTTTTCATAGGTTATTAATTTACCTGACAATATCTCGACACATTGGTGAGGCACAACCGTAAATTTAGCCGTGTCTGCACGCAAACAGAACAGTTGTGTCAAGTAGCATCCCCACATTGTAACAATGCATTACAGGACACGTTTGAGCAATGAGTACCAAGTGATTATACCGACTGCATTTTATTGTTAAAATGTTAAATTTGTTAAGCACTAAAGACAATGTAAGTGACATTGTAATAACTTTAAATGGTTTACGTCAGAAAAAAATACAATTGCAATTTCCAAAAATAATTTTAAATCGAGACCGACTTTCTACATCCCATCCATCTTATTAAAGCGCCATTACAAAAGAGGACGTCCTTATTTCATCCTCCGCAGCGTTAAAGTACTTCTACGATCACGGTGCGAACCGTGGAGGAAGCGGACATGTTCTTAGCATTCTTAAAACTTACGTACCGAGGGCGTCGAAGGACCGTGGACGCAATGCGACCATAGTCGCGACGGGATGGAAATAGTCAAGACGTCGTAGAAGTATAGTGAGGAATTCATGAGCATGGCATTTACTTCTACACGCGCCCTCACTAAGTTCCCACTATGCTTATACTGCGCCCATATCACACTTAACCCGTCCAGGTCACTTCACCACATATACCTTACCCGAACTGTCGCATGGCCGTCCTTGCTTTATTCAGGTCCCAACCATGTTGTGATGTTAGTACTGCGTAATTAATAGGAATGCCCCAGGGATTACTGCATACGCATTTGATTATTACAATGGGGATTTATTAGGTATGAATTACGTGTCTTTTTAAATCACGTTAAAATTGATGAGCAAACGAGATGTCATGTTCTTACTCTAAGGACAATATAATAAAATTTAGTAACTGTTATATTAGCCCGAAAGAGTCGCAAGCGGCCAAGAAAAAAAACCAAGAGGTTTCACTCAATTTGGAGACATAATGTAAAAAACCATTGACTTATACATGAAGTGTGTGTGTTCCTACCTAATTAATTTACAAGACTCACGAAAGTTGAGACGAATCACTGATGACATATACCCAGCTGTGAGACTGGCTGTTGAAGTCTCCAGCAATTAGGAAGCCACCGTCTGTGAACTTGGTAGTGTCTAGTAATATCATCTTGAAGATGGGGGCAGCAGTAGTTGACCATCTATAGTCTCTTGATGTTGATCTTGGTTTGGATGTACTCTGCCAACTCCTTTTTGCTGGCATTCAGGTTGTTTCTTACCAGGGTAATCACTCCATCCCTCTTTCTTCCGTTACAATTGCTTTTTAAAACCGTATACCCTGTGATATTGAAGGGCTTCCTGTCTTGCTGTTGTGTTTCCTGTATGAAAAATATGGTGAAATTCTGTAGCTCTGTCTTCTTGTCTTTCACTCCTTCTGCATTCCAGTTCACGATGTTGATCATGGGTTTCTCTACCTGGTTGTGGTAGGTCTTCGACCATTAGTTCGCCTGACCCGTCCCCTTGCTCCACAGGACGAGTTCAAAGGACCACCAGTAGCTATTATTGGACTCAATCGGAACACGGGGTATATGCCCGGTGGGACTTCACAGAGCGGGAAATATTCACGTTGTCTTCATCTCCAAAATTCATGTTAAGCTGTGTTTCGTGGCTCCATGGTTTGTTAGAGACCACTGGGCAGCCTGGTACCTTCGTCTTCAGGACTTGCTTTAAGGTTTTCTTAAAGGGTTACCAAGCCTTTAGATCATGGTCAAGGGACTTCCCCTGTGAGTACAGGGAGCGCGCTTGTATCCAAGGAAACTTAACCCGGGTAATAGCGCACTTCTTGATCGCATGGTGTTACTGTCGTGATTCGTATGATGTATTTCCATTTGAGATGACAGTACCGACAACTCATCCTACAAAATTCTCATAGGAACATCGTTGATTGGTTTGTTGGTTGGTCTGGTGCTGTGTATTTGTCCGCGCTGACCTGGCTTATCTCACAGCTAGAGGCCATCCCCCTATCTGCCACTCGGAGACCCGATAGGTTGGGTGTGGTCGCCCCACTACCTAATGGTCGGGGGATAACGTAGCCTAGCTCTGCGTAGCAAGAATACACCATTTGCATTACAACTGGTTAGTATACTACATGCTAATTGTTTAAAATAAGCATATATTTGTGTTTTTTGTTTTCTTTTCTAAAAAAATAATTTAAAAGCGTGTTTTCGTGAGTAAGTATCATGCAAAAATCATTTCATTGCTTGTTTTCGTTAACTACGAATATTACATGTTCTGATTTTTTGGTCATCATAACCATGTGCAGATGTTAACATCTTAGATTTTATCAAATTCATATTTTCCGAGGTCCAGGACGATTTCTTAGGGATGACCGACCAATAACAACAACTTGTTTAAAGGGACTTGTTCACAGGTTTTGGCATGTTTTGAAGTTTGTCATTAAATGCTTTAAATTGATAAATATAAACATCAGAAGTAAAGAGCTACAATATAAAAACAAGAATAAAAGTAAAACTAGAAAAAAGGAGAGAAAAAAAATAACCACACCAGGGCTCGAACCACTGACCCATGAAGTAAAAGCCAAGCGCCGAAACCACACAGCCATCCGTCTTCATGTGTGTATGTGTGTAATTCAGAGTTTATGTTCTCGTCATCGTATTCTCGCACTCTCGTCATCGTATTCTCGCACTCTCGTATTGTCGCTCTCTGGATTTTAATGTGTAACCACGATGGCACTAACGGTATTCCGTCAGAACCTGTTACCCTGTATGTATGATAGTTATCGCTTAATAAGCTTGCGTTCTTACGTACATAATTTAATACGATATCTCTGAAACTTCCTCAAAAAAGGAGACTTTATGCAAATTTTGTATAAAAATATATTTCCAGAACTTAAGAGGTATTGCACTATAATTTATATTTCAACCCCATCACAGTCTATATGGTATCATGAGGATATTGTGATGTTTAATTACTTGTTTTCAGATACATTCTGCATTCATTTGTATGCAGATTTATTTCGAAAGAAAGGGAATTTATATAAATATATGTCGTATAATATTTATTATCATCTTTTCCGCTGAAATTATGATATGAAAATACAACACATAAAACAATAGAATTTTATACTTTAAAACGAACACATTATTAAGTACACACTTTTCGGATTTATAGGAATGTCGGGATTGTAGTTGTAAATCTATTTGTTATTTACGTGTAATGGTTTACTTTTTTGGCTTTTTAAAACATGTTATAATACCGTCAACAACTATTATATTTATTCTAACTCTGTCAAATTAGCCTTTGAGTCAGTATTTGTGGTATTTTCTATTAGTTCTGTTAGTATCAACTATTGTATGTGATTCAAGATTGACATTCACAACCAAGCTTTGTAATTTTAAATTGCACAACTGTATTGCGACTTCTTCCTGCATTGCACGACGATGAACCGAGTGTTAAAGTATATCATGCTACGACTTTTAAGCTTTGTATTAAAACGAGATGTATGTGATACTCGTTTCGGTTTCATTTAATCGTGCCTCATTATGTTACGGTTCAGGTGCTCTTGTCTGTATATATAATAGTGAGTAATTAAATGATAACTACATAGAAATGTGTTCTCTTTAATTGCTATTAAACTTGAATCGCCATGCTTTAAGGTTATTTTTTAAGGTTAATTTTTTATGAATAATTCCGGACCAAGTGTGAGGTTTGGAGCTCCTAGAAAACGGTCAAACCCCGAATACCTTTGAATTGACCAAGGCGGTGACGCCAGTTTTATTCATGTCTGTTCGTTTGTTATATTCGAGTGTGTCTAGTGTCTAGTGCATTCGTTTTGTTTCTCACGGTCTGTCAATTGGTCCCATTCCATTAATAAAGCTCATTGGGTCATTGTCGACCTGAAATGGCCCACAAGTCACCCGGGGAAGACTAGAAGCCGATTCATGTCACCCTGGGATGACTTCAAGCCGACGCTAGTCACCCCCGGGTGACTAGAATCGGATTCATGTCACCCCAGGGTGACATGAATCGGCTTGAAGTCACCCCAGGGTGACATGAATCGGCTTCTAGTAACCCCCGGTTGACTTCAAGCCATTGCAGGTCGACAATGAACAAATGCGCTAACCTCTAGTCGGTTTAAATAAGTGTTATTATTCGTCGATAAAATGCGTCTGCAATCAGAGCCGAGATCCTTTATAAATTAAGTGATGATAACACTACGCACACATGGCATTGTTCGCACTGAGAAAACGACATCACGTTTAACTTCCAATATCGGACGTATTTCGAATATGAACTAAAACAGCTTTAACCAATTTGTTAACGCGACTAGCGCGATTCGTGCGTGGGACATTAACAGTGTGACATAGTGGACGGAATTGTTTAAGAATTGTGAAAGTAATTGGTTTAAAGTTGACCTACGGCGTCTGATTAAGGTTTTCCTGTTTGGAAATTTTATCATAGAAAAATGTTGACATTTTTCAGAAACATTCGCCACGCCGGAAGTATAAAACTTCCCGTGCAGGACATTGACGTCATCAGCGTCATTGACGTGACCGGGGGCTTTGTAAAGAACTACAGGGCAGGCACCGCGGGTCCGAGAACCGAGGACCTGGCAGACGGCACAACCAATCTTAACCAGGTAAAGTACCGGCACAAGAGGACTTACTAGTACATTGCTAACGAAGTATGTTGCGTTCTTAGTTGTATCAATCTGTTCAAGTGACCTAAACATACACAGTGATGTTGTATTTATAGTCCCTCATTGTTGTTTCATATGTTGTTAAGGTATTTTGCGAATTGTGTGGATTCGCACACAACTTGAATATAGGTACTAGGCAATTTGAAGGTTGAACATAGTAATGTAATAGCCAGCAAAACAAGCTGTCGAAGAGTCTGCCTTAGCTGTATTGATTCCATTTTGGGCGCCGCTTTTTAAGGAAGGGGGATGGGGGAGAAGAGAATGAATTGAAAATGAAAGATCATAGCCTAGCCAAAACACACAGTAGTTTCGCAATAAATCAATATTCTTCAGAGGCCTTTAATAAATGTTATAATTAAAACATGTCATTAAATGAATTAACTTACACTACTAGTATATGTACACAAATCTCCAGATCATCGAAAGAAAGCATTGCACAAGCATAATAATTTTATCTTTTACGAGTATAAATAAATACATAAATAAGTAAATAAATAAATAAATAAATAAAAAAATAAATAAATAAATAAATAAATAAATAAATAAATAAATAAATAAATAAATAAATAATAAATAAATAAATAAATAAATAAAAAAATAAAAATAAATAAATAAATAAATAAATAAATAAATTAAAAGAATTTAAACAGAGCTCCCTAAATTTTCTACTACTATTTTATTATTCGTGGCGCGTATAAATACACGAAGATAAAATAAAATAGTCATGGATTCTATGCAGGCTCATTTAATTCTGATTTAAACATGAATAAGGGGGAACTATCTGCATTATCATGTTCAGTTCTGTAGTGTAAGTTGTATTTACGCTTATAACTTTATTTTCACCTATTATTGTTAGCAATTGCATAAAAAATTATCATCAACATATGCAACATACAATTTGTACGTTAAACAATTGCATAAAGTTTGTATTCTTTTAATTAAGAAAAATCGCTAAAGTCGTTCAATATTCTCGTTTCATTGTTTATCGCAGAAAATCTGGTTCTAACGTGAGATTAGACAGCTCCGCCGAAAAAACAAACAGGCAAAGCACGCGACGGTTGATGTAGAAACATACTTGCGTGCATTCGAAACGAAAAAAGCTCTTTCAATTCCGAATACATAATAATTATCCTGCTGAATATTTTATGGCAGATGTATTTCTTCACTGAGCCGCGTGATTAACACTAACGGTTCTCACATATGTTTTCCTGACATTTAATTGCTTCAGGGATTCTTAGTTCAGTAAACCATTTTTTAAATTAAATATTCCGTTGGTGTTTTACTGTTTGATATAATTTGCGTCCAGTATTATCTTTTAATAGTAACGTAAGTCTAATGGTAAATGGTTCATAATAATACAAGACGACTCTCTTTCTTATTCTTAAATTACGTTATGCACAGTGAATGCTGATTATAAAGCATACGCATCGGTGAGTGTGTGCCGTAACTGCTTTATCTTAGTGCAGCCTGACCTTCCCATACAGCCTTCGCTTATTAGTATTGTCACGGTGGCTAGTGCGAGATACTGGGACGCCGCGCAAAGACAATCCTTGATCTAATGGTGACCGGAATGAAGCACCTTCTACTTTGCAGATTGGTTGAACACCTTACATGAAAGATGAGGAAGTAGCTGGGTTAAGATTGAGCAGGAAATCGAACATAAGACCCCTGAGCTGTTACCACTAGACCACGGATCCTCACTATGCGATGGTTTGCTGTCGATAAGAATAGGGCGTCATAACCCTCAATACAAATTACATGATTGCTCAAAATGTTATCGTTGTTCAACAATCTAAAAGAATATAAACCATTGTGAACATATAACTTCAACATATGTTAACTTTTATACAATTGTTTACTTGATCTATTATATACAAGAAATATAGAAAAATATATGGAGAAAAAAAGTTTTCACTCGCTCGTTGTTCATTTGAGCCAAAGCACAATAAATAAACCACAACAGTAACATTAAAAAAAATGATTGAAACTGGGATCACCACATCAGAACTGTAAATTCAAGGCATTTTGGGCTCACACCTGTTTAACGGCGTGCAGAAATTCACGCTTTAATCACGTGAAATGGGATGTAACAACACAATAGTACAACATACATTACGAAAATGAGGATCAATACGTTAAAAACACAAACTGTAAATCAACGAAAGGCTTATAGGTCTTGGCTAATAAGTTTGGTATCGTTCTTAAACTGTTGCGATACATTTCTGACACATGCCTGCCTGTCCGTCCGTCCTCAACAATTGTTCCTGAGATTTCTCATAAAGGGCTACATATACTTGGTGTACATATCAAGAGCAGTGTAAGGATTATGCACGGTCCTTTTTTCTTACGAAGACAATATCTTACTGAGAATAGAACAAAACTTAAATTGTAATATCTAAAACATTACATCAGATACTTGGTATACACTTTAAGGTATAGAATTTCTGAATGTTTGTACAATTCTCTGTTTATCCGAATGTTTGTCTGTCCGTCCGCAAAATATGAAAAAGTGTTATAACTCAAAAAGTAAATAGGATATCATCATTACACTTACACATTAAGCGAAATGTTTTTGTATGTTTGTCTATCTGTCAATCCCGTCATCTTTTCATCCATCCGCCTGTCTGACCATTCAAAACACCCTGAACTAACTATAAAATTACATGTACATACTATTTAACTGGATCCTGCGAATTCTCAGAAAGTATCAAACAATCTTGAAGATACACATGAAAAGTAATTTGACGGCAATGTGCTTGAACGAATTTCACCAAAGGTATAATCAGTCGAGAGTTCAGTTTTAGCGAACGTTCGCCAATGACCGTTCGTTTCGCATTTAGATATATTGAACGATCGTTTCGAACATTAAGAAATAGCGGTCTCCATATCATTCAACTATATTTGGATAAATAAAATGTGGAATAAATTTATTATAAATGTGAAGCAAATATTGGACTTATCGTCGATTTATAAAATCTGGAACAATGTAATTGCATATTAAAAATAAATAAATACATTACATTAATTTCATTCTTTAACAGCATACCCACCAGCCAATTTGATTTTTCAAGCGAACTTCATCTATACAATTTATCACTAGGTCTTGTTTAATATGGGAATACAAATGAACCATAATAACGCGGTTATAGTGAACCTTAAAGTAATTGCGCATGCAAGCACAATTAAGGTACAACCGATGAAGCCACAGTCGACGTGTTTTTGTCATACAACAAGTTCGTGTGGACGCTAAGTGTATTTGTTTCTAATAATGGTTGTTAATGGGATGAGTTGATGTTATTTGTGCGCTTTGTCAGTTGGCATACTCTGCAATCATCGTCAATGGAGCTCATCGATTTACACTTTAAATCAAGGACTAGATTGCATCAGTATTAATGAAGTCACATTTGTTTGGAAATTAAGGGATGAAGTATTCTAGAACATCAGTGATTTATGTCTTGGCATAATGGTTAACTCAGTGTTAAACTGGAATAGTATAAAAACAACAAAAAATTGACGAAATCAGGCAGTTTGAACTAAGCAGCACGACGAAAACCAACATAAACTAAATATAACACCATGTTGGCAAAGAGTGTTGAAATCAACCGGATATCACGCTTGAGAAACGCGTTGAATCGCTTAAAAGTGACTTCATACTATAAGACAACGGACGTGTGTGATGTCATCGAAGACGCTGGCATGGCGAGTGAGGACGTAAACATGGATAGCCTCATCTGTAATTTGGCGGATAGTCCGTTTGCCATTCACAAGGTTAGCAATCTTTTTCTTCAAATTGGGAGACAAACAATCGGTTAAAAAGCATATTCATTTCTTTTGCAAGTAAATAGCTAACTGCAAACGTAATCAGTCGCTTAACCATGACTGGAAAGTGGAAGGGACTTGTTCATAGATTGACGCATTCATAGTTTTCCAATTTGTTGCCATATATTAAAATAAACAGTATAAAAACTAGAGTGAAATAATAAAAAGACCGTTTTAAGCTTTTTAAGATCGGAAGTTTATTTCCATCAAATTAAAACGTAATAGTGCATATTTCGAAATAATTAAAAAATCTACCACACGAGTCCCTTTAAAACATGTAGACTATCGTCTTATAAGAATTTGGTATTTCAAAGCAGTTTATAATTGTATTAAGAATTTTATTTTATTATATTGTAGATTTGTTAGATAGGTATGTCGTAATATTGAATACCAAAGTTTCAGGATATCTGAAAGCATTTAGCTACATGTATAGAGTTTCTGTATGTTTGTCTGTCAATCCCAGTCTCTGTTTATCCAAAGGGTTGCCTGTAAGAATTGAAACATGGTCAAATCACATAAAGTATGTAAGATATATTCATGTCACTTGGCATAAACATTCATGTATTTGAGTACAGTAATCACTGTATTAATGATATATATTATATTGTATTGCATTTTTTATATTGGCCTTTATATATTGTTGTTTTTTTACATAGAAAACCACAGGAAGAAATCGTTGATATAATTTAACTTATCATGTTACTTCAAGAATAAGTCACGTAAAGACAGAACATAACTTTTTTACTAGGTGACATTTTTAAATTCGTAAAATGAACACCCAGATATCAATCACTGTTTGAATTTTGATATCAATAAATTAAGCGAACACATGACAGCAATGCGAAAACTAAACACAAAAAAGATTATAACAATAATCAAAACTTTACCATGTACGTGTAGCCTTGTTTTCCCAAAAGAAGCCTTACTGGTTTTATTTCTTATCTGCAAATCTGTCTTAGTATATAATTATACGCATGATGGTAAGTCGTCAAGTATGTCATTATACGCATGCTGGTAAGGCGTCACGTATATCTGTTTATCGGTTCACGCGACCCAAACATTTGGACGGCAACTGACATGGTAAATTTTATTTGTTTTATTAAATGGTCAACCAGATGATTCTTGAAGCGGGCATGCCTGGTATACGTTCTTAGAAAGTCAAAACAGATTAAATAATGATAAATATTAAAACTAGGATAAAGGCTAAATAATTGTATCGGACAAATTTGCGTTCGTTTTTGTGTACGGTAGAAAAAGTCGTTCATGTAAATAAGTACACTTTTGGGAATTTTTAATATTCTGTGCAGATTTGTTTATACGGCGCGTATACGACATTTTTGGTTAAGCACCAAATACGAGTTAACGTGTCGGTATGGGCTTAAACTTGATCGTAATGAAATTCATTGAAGTAAACAAAATTTCATTAATGTAATAGATCTACCATGTTCAGACAGTTAATATATTTTATTTAACATTACTCGTTCATATTCATGAATTTGTTTAAGCTTGAGAAAATGCATTGTTGACTCAAACGTGAAAATACTCGCTTTAAAACGAAATTCTTAAAACGGGATTTTAGGGTAAGTTTGATGACCTAGTGCCGAACTTTTTTCTTGCCACAAGGCTTAAAAAGAGTATAAATAATTTCTGAGTTTCCGAAAAAGTAAATTATCACGGGTAATTTCTCCAGCTGTAATGTTTAGACGCGCCTTTGTTTTTGTTTTTTTTAAACCTAGGTAAGTGTGCGGTTCGGCTAGTCATCGAACCGGTTAAAAACCCCAGTGTTTTCCATTGACCGTTCCAAGGCGGTGATATAAGTTTAAAGTCGGTATTCTGTTATAAATTTGTGGATAAGAACAATACTTTATCTCCTGATTCCTCTTCTGGAGTTCCCTTGTTTGCTTTATCATACATCAATACCTGATATTTCACGTTCAGCAGATGTTGAAATCAGAGAAAATGTCAATTGCGCAAATAGATTTTAAAGTGGGTATCTAAATAGTTGCCAACACAGGTCAATGAAGACGTATTTTTGCAATGCACATTATCTGCGTTAAATTATTGGAAAGACAGACAATTATAATGAGTTGAATGTAGATTTGTGGTGCTACAAAAGTAGTTTTCGATGATTGCAATCATTTTAAAAATAATCTGCAATTTTCGCCAATGATCGCCCTGGGTCATCACGTGTTCGTTTAGCGAGTACGTGTCTCAAATTGTACATAATACCTTTTGTACAACGTGCGCAATGTATATGTTGTTTCCAATATATTCGTTTCTAACTTTGAACCTTGGGGAAGGATCTGGAAATGGTTATAGATTTTAATGCTATTGTTGACGAATTCATGGATGTGACGATATGACGTGCTGGCCGCACTGCTGAATAGCACTCAATTCTCCAGATATTGCTATTGACTTTTATAGACGGCATGTGTACTGGTCTATACAATATGTAGGTAAATTATGTTTCACATTATGTGTCACGTGAAAAGACCACGTGTCGCGCAGTTACAGTGATGTGAAATTAAAAACATAACACAACTGCACCATGAGCAGCCCCAATATGAAACATAAATAGTGATCCTGAAGAAAGGTTAATGATTGGTACATACAGTTCAGTTGAACATGTTTATTAGTTCATACACCAGTGTAAATCTTAGTATCTATACGCGACTCTTTATATACTATGTCGCTGTCGAGACGAGTATTAACGAGAACCGGAGTGACGGCACAGGGCCTGGATCAAATATGTCACTTCGGCGCAAGTGTAGACTAAGTTCAGCGTTAAGGACACATGCGACACGTGTCATAGGAATTTAGGCATGAATACGTAGTTTTTTGCGTGTTTTTAAAAACATAAATAGACTATTATTTACTTTGACGTCTTCTTTTTAACATACAAAGGCTTTATGACATATATATTATTTCCATTCTATTGTATGACACGAGATGATAAAATTCTCATAACTTGTTATTTATATTTGAAACAAACAGTGGTGTATGTTTAACTGGGAGAATTATATTATATATGCGTTTATTTATATTTAAATCATCTCTTAAGATGACCATGGCAAATCTTCTGTGCAGTTTCGTTATTCTGTATCTGTCGCAAATGTTGGCTTCTTGTCATGTTACAAATCCATAATCAAGTAAATAAATGCAAGTTGCTGGTAATCGTCGGAACCCATGTTCACTCAAATACTCTATGCATCGTGATTGAACGTGAGGGGTAATGTTAGAAACTATCGTATTCATAACTGATTGATAAGAAATGTCGTTGGTTTCGTGTCCGATTCTGCACGGAAAAATTAATGAAACGACACATTATTTATACTATATACCATAACCTGCTCGCATTAGTCTTAATGAAACCACATTTACCTAAATTTAATAAACAAGGTCTCTGTAAATCTCTAATGGACTTACAATCTAAATTTGTCATAGTTCCGACAGGTAAGGCGGCTAATAATGCTATAATAATATGACGAGTGTGTTATGTTCAAACGATTTCACAAGAACTTTTACAAACTACATCATATTGTGAATACAATAAGCAGCATAATGAAATTATTTCCGACCATATTGCCAAGTGCATAAATCTAAATGTTAACGTTAATATTGCTAACAAGAAATTGCTATCACTTTACTGGCTACCTAAATTACATAAACGCCATGTAAAAGTCGTGTTTTCGCTAATTAAGTGTACTGTACCACCAAGCAATTATCAGTGTACCTAACATCCGCCTTGAGTGCTATTATATATCATATAGCTAAATATTGTAGTACAGTTTATGAAAACAGTAATATAAACTTATTTTGGTCAATATAAAACTCCCTAGAAGTTATTGATACAATTAAAAAGAGAAAATATAAGGTGTCACAAATAAGCACGTATGATTTTTCTACACTATATACAACTCCTCCTCACTCTTTATTAAAATCCAAAATTGTTTCACTGATTGAAAAAAAAACATTTGCAAGAGAGAAGTGTTCTCATCTTGTTTTAAAGTCTAAAATATCTTTTTTACTTATCAGATATTGGATAAACACATCATCTGGACTTGTCTTGACTTTTGTGCAGCACTTACTTTTCTTCTTGATAACTTGTTGTCCGATGGGAACTAATTGTGCGCCGCTTATAGCTGATCTATATATTTTATTGTTATGAAAGGGATTTTATGTTAGAATTATCGAAAACTAAACAACTAGATTTGATTCAACGTTTTAATCTAACAAGTAGATACATTGATGACATACTGAACTTAGATAACCCATACATTGAACAATATATTCACAATATCTACCCAAATTAACTAGTCTTAAATAAATCGTGTCAATCAAATACAGATGCTGCATATTTAGACCTACATCTATCCCTTAATAATAATATGACCAATACAAGTTTATACGAAAAACGGGACGACTATAACTTTGAAATTGTGAATTTTCCTTTCCTAGATGGTTACATCCTAATGGTCCTTCCTATGGTATTTACATTTCGCAGTTGGTACGATACGCTAGAGCATGTTCTTGTGTTATAGATTTTAATGATCGTAATCGTTTATTAACTAAGAAATTGTTAAAACAAGGTTTTTTGTATCATAACCTTTGGCGTAAATTCGCTAAATTTCACTCTAAATATAGTGATTTAATTTCAAAATATAATGTTCCTTTAAAATGGCATTTAACTAATGGAATTTCACAACCATCATTTTATGGAGATGTTTTGAAGCGTGTTCGCAAATGTAAATATCTTAAAGCAAATGCTAGTAATAC
>VMBQ01001142.1:76664-100706 GCA_007657795.1 Dreissena rostriformis | reverse complement strand
ATATATATATATGCCTATAACTTTGTTTTCATCGATTATTGTTTACGATTGCGTAAATTTAATCATCATAAATATGCACCATAAATTGTGTACGTTTAACAATTGCACAAAATTTGAATACCATTTATTTAGAAAACTCGTCTATGTCGTTCAACATTATCCTTTCATTGTTTATCGCGGGAAATCTGGTTCTAACGTGATACCAGCTCCGCCGAAAAAAAAATAGCACAGCACGCGACGATTGATGTAGTAACATACTTCCGTGTATTTGAAACGAAGAAGCTCACGTGTTAATTTTTCATAAATAACCAAAGATACTTGGTGTACGTATAAAGCGCAGTGTAATGATAATGGTCCCTTTTTTAAACGAAGTCAAAGGTCTTACTATGAATAGAATAAAACTGTAATTGTAATATGTCAAACATTACATCAGAAACGTGGTATACACATTTAGCTATGCGGTTTCTGTATATTTGTCTGTTAGTCCGATTCGCTGTTTATCCGAATGTTTGTCTGTCCGTCCGCACAATATGAAATATTGTAATAACTCAAAAAGTATATAAGATATTATCATAACACTTACACATTTAGCGAAAGGTTTTTGTATGTTTGTCTGTCAATCCCGTCATTTTATCATCCATCCGCCTGTCTGTCCGTTCAAAAACCCTGAATTAACTATAACAGTACCTGTGCATAATATTTAACTGGATCCTGCGAATTCTCAGAAAGTATATACAAAATCTTGAAGATACACATGAAAAGCATTTTGACGGCAATGTGCTTGAACGTATTTCACCAAAGGTAATACTCAGTCGGGAGTTCAGTTTTAGCGAACGTTCGCCAATGACCGTTCGTTTCGCATTTTAATCTACCGGTATTGAACGATCGTTTCTAACATTAAGAGATGGCGGTAACCATAGAATTATACTATATTTGGATTTAAAAAAATGTGAAATAACTTTATTATAAATTTGAAGCATCAAATAGTGGACTGTTCGTCGATTAAAACAATCTGGAACAATGTAGTTGCAGATTAAACATTAATTAATGTACGACCTTTATTATATTCTGCAACAACATACCCGCAAGCGATTTTGGTTTTGTAATCGAACTTCACCCGAACATTTATTACTCGGTCTTGTTTAATATGAGTTTTAAAATGAACCATAGTCACGCGCTTATATTGAACCTTAAAGTCATTGCGCATGCAAGCACGATTAAGGTTCAACCGATGAAGCCACAGTCAACGTGTTTTTGTCACACAATAAGTTCACGTGGATGCTAAGTCTATTTGTTCTATTCACATTTGTTAATGGAACGATGGGTTGATGTTATTTGTGTTCTTTGTCAGATGGCATACGCTGCAATCATCATTAATGGAACTCATTGATTTACACTTTAAATCTAGGACTAGATTACATCAGTGTTAATGGAGTCGCATTTGTTTGGACATTAAGGGATGAAGTATTCTAGAACATCAGTGATTTATGTCTTGGCATTATGGTTAATTCAATAGTCAGTTTTAAAATGCAAAACAGAACATTTGACGAAATCAGGCAGTGTGAATAGCCCGACGAAAACCCAAATAAAATACATATAACGCCATGTTGGCAAAGAATTTTGAAATCAAACGGATATCACGCTTGAGAAACGTGCTGAATCGCTTAAAAGTGACTTCACACTATAAGACAACGGACGTTTGTGATGTCATCGAAGACGCTGGCATGGCGAGTGATGACGTAAACATGGATAGCCTCATCTGTAATTTGGCGGACAGTCCGTTTGCCATTCACAAGGTTAGCAACATTTTTTTCAAGTTGGGAGACAAACAATCGGTTAAAATGCATATTCACTTCTTTTGCAAGTAAATAGCTAACTACAAACGTAATCAGCCGCTTAAACATGACTGGCAAGTGGAAGAGACCTGTTCATAGATTAACGCATTCATTGTTTTCCAATGTGTTGCCATAGATGACTAGAGTGAAATAACAAAAATACCGTTTCAAGCTTTTAAAGATCGGACGTTTATTTCCATCAAATTAAAACGTAATAGTGCATATTTCGAAATAATTTTAAAATCTACCACACAAGTCCCTTTAAAACATGTAGACTATCGTCTTCCCAATTTTTGGAATTTCAAAGCAGTTATTTTTATTTTTGTTTTAAGAATTTAATTTTATTAGATTGAAGATTTGTTGGATAGGTTTGTCGTTATATTGAATACCAAAGGATATCTGAAAGCGTTTAGCTATAGAGTTTCTGTATGTTTGTCTGTCAATCCAATTCTCTGTTTATACGTTAGGTTGTCTGCAAAAATTGAAACATTGTAATAACTCAAGTATATAAGATATATTTATTACACCTGGCATACACATTCATGTATTTGAGTTATCATTGTATTTAAAATTAATATTGTATATAGTGTTGTTTTTTATATAGAAAACCAAAGGAAGAAATCGTTGATATAATGAAACAAATCGTGTTACTTCAAGCATAAGTCACGTAAAGATAGAACATAACTGTGTTTACAAGGTGACATTTTTTAATTCGTAAAATGAACACCCACATATCAATCACTGTTTGATTTTTTAAATCAATAAACTAAGCGAAACCATGACAGCAATGCGAAAACAAAACACCCAAAAAGATTATAACAATAATCAAAACTTTACCATGTACGCTTAGCCTTGTTTTTCCAAAAGGAGCCTTACTTGTTTTTGTTTTCTAATTTGCACATATGTCTAAGTATATCATTATACGCATGATGGTAAGTCGTCACGTATATCTGTTTATCGGTTCACGTGACCCAAACATGTGGACGGCAACTGGCATGGTAAGATTTTATTTGTTTTATTAAATGGCCAACCTGACGATTCTTGAAGCGAGTATATCGTGGAAAAGATCTTCCTAAAGAAATTGTAAACAAATAAAATGTTGATGAATAAAACAAAAACAGCTGGGATCAATGGTAAACCTTTGTATCGACACAATAAATTTAGAGTTTTAATACAAGGAAAAATAATTGTGTACAGAAGAAAACTAATTCATCTACCAACAAGTACACTTCCGTGAAATCTTTTCTATTTAGTGCAGATTTGTTTATACGGCACGTATACAAACTGTTTGGTTCATTACCAAATACGAGTAAACGTGTCGGTATGGGCTTAAGCTTGGTCGTTATGAATGGTATGGAAGTAAACACAACATTCTTTCAAGGTATACCATTTTCAGACGGATAATATATTTTATTTAACATACATCGTTCATAATTATGAATTGGTTAAAGCAAAGAGAATGCCATATTGACTCAAAATCGTATATAATCGCTTTAAAACGAAATTCTTTCGTCGGGGGATTTTAGTGTTAGTTCGCTAACCTGATGCAGACCTATTTCCTTGCATTACACAAGGTATGAAAAAAAGTATCAATAGTTTCTTAGTTTCCAAAAAGGTGAATTATCAGAGGCCATAACTCCAGCTGTTACGCGTAGGCGCGCCTTTGTAATGTGCTACATCCTGGGATAAGTGTGCGGTTCGGCTAGCCCTCAAACCGGTTTAAACCCCCAACGCTTTGCATTGACCGTTTCAAGGCGGTGATCCCAGTTCTAAACATTTTATGTTTATAGTTCGATTTTTTGTTATAAATAAGTGGATTAGAACAAGACTTCTTCTTCTGAGATATTTTCTGGAGTTTTGATGTTTGCTTTATCCGACATCAATACATGTAACTGTGATATTTCAAGCTGAGAATATGTTGAAATCGGAGAAAACGTCAATTGCGGTAATAGATTTAGAAGTGGGTATCTACATATTTGCCAACACAGGCTTACAAGAACATATTTCCGCCATATTCTGCATTACATTGTCGGAAAGACACACACATATAATGTAATAGTTACAATGCTATAGTATAATAAATACTTGAGTACTTTCAGCATTTTGATGCTACAGCAGTACTGTCGATGATTACAAAAAAGGCAATCAGTCCTAGGACTTTAGGCATGAATACGTAGTTCGTGCTTATATTAAAAAAATAGTGGACTTTCATTTACTTTGACGTCATCTATATCTATCTATTTTTATATATAAGTAATAATTGTGGTTATAGTAAATGTTACGTTGTCGTTTGGAGATGCAATACAGCGATACCAAACATGCTATTGTTCACTATGTATTGCATACGTTTTAACTATGTTACTTCTTAAAAAACAAGCATGTCTTACTTTAAAATGATGATATTTGGAAACTGGAATCGTATTATCGCCAATCGTTGACACTTAAAACTACAATCGAACATGCATTATGGACTTGTATTCTTAGCGAACACATTATTTACTTAGCAGCTGAGAGAGCATATGCTGTTGTTGTCTTACTTCTTCAGCAGGTCGACATTAAAGTGGGACATTCTCTACAGCCACGTTCTGATCAGTTGACCAATCTATGACATCCGGAGTTATAACTATTTTGTTAACAATCGCCTGATATTGTTCTTCGAACTCACATTTGTAAATACACATGTTTTCTATATGAAAAGCCCAGCTATTGTTATACATCACTATTCTTTAACTAATAAGAACTGGTTTATTTTTTCCTAAAGAATTGCATTGTCATCTAATTTATACGCATGTTATGCGTACAAAGTTTGTTTATAAACATAAGCATATTATGAGTATTACTTTAAAACTGATGTGTTACTTTATTACACTGCATTACTTTATTTCTCTGCTATTCGTACATGTTAGTAACTTTAAAGTTAAGCTCAAGACCAACCATGGGGCAATAGGTCGTGAAGAGAAAATGAAAAACACGTTCCAACAATTTCGCATTATTTTCGAACATACTGTTGTTTCATGATAATGTTTTTCTATTTAAACTTTCAAATCAGTCCGCACGCACGTAATGGATCTGGGTTCACAAATCCCTTGGGTGCAATTGTTGTCTAACCGCGCAAACGGTGATTATACGTCGTTTAAATGGACGTTTTGAGAGAACTATATATCGGTTGTATCGGTGCCTGTCATTGCTTTCATCAAATTGACAGAAAAGATTGTGAACGACATGAGGAACAAGATTTACAGTTCATTTNTAATAATAATAATAATAATAATAATAATAATAATAATAATAATAATAATAATAATAATAATAATAATAATAATAATAATAGTAGTAGTAATTATTATTATTATAATTGCAGTAACTCGTACATGTAAACGTATTTATGTTATTATTAGAATTATAAGGTATTATTAGATACAGTATATTAGAATAATATGTTAAACTTTAGTATGATCGGTTAAACCGATATTAACAAACTGATTATGGAAAACGCTGATGGGGGAGACAGGATGACGGATATTAAAACAATCGCAGGACGTATTCAGAAAAAGAAGTTTGGAATTAATTACGAAAGTTTCTTCAAGACCTCCATCGACAGCAGCGACCGGAAGCCGGACAAGCGGTGGTCAAAGGGGCTCATTCAGGTTCGTACCACAACGTGGAGTTGCGCGGTCGCCTCATTGATCCATTCAGGTTTTTATCACATCGATAATTCGTCATTTGTTATAGTCATATGAGTCGTGTTCTGAGAAAACTGGTCAAAATGCTTGTGCGTAAATTGTCATCCCTGATTAGCCTGTGCAGTCCGCACAGGCTAATCAGGGACGACCATTTCCGCTTTTATGTAATTTTTCGTTTAAATGACGTCTCTTCTTAGCGAAAATCCAGTTTTGGCGGAAGGTGTCGTCCCGGATTAGCGTGTGCGGAATGTACAGGCTAATCTGGGATGACACTTTACGCACATGCATTTTTTCCCAGTGTTCTCAGAACACGACTCATATAGGATCAAACCACAGCTTGAGGTTGCACGGTTTAAATGAGCACTACCTATTAAAATGTATATGCAGCAATATGAATTATTAAGACCATTGAATAAAATCACAGCAGTTCTTTAGAATCAGTAATTTTTTTGCTTTGTCTCTTTTGTTCGCTTCATGTTTGTTTTATTTGCTCCATATCAATTACCGATTTTCTGGCAGTGAAACATTCGGGCAACATTTAATAATAAGAAGCAACGGCGAGTAGGCGTAAAAAATCTGCAAACATATTTGTAACAGGCCGATTTAGAGCAACTAGTGTAAAAATGTCATTTTCGTTTAGGAAAACACCAAACAGCTTGATACTTACATTTTGTTTCATTAATCTCTGAACGAAAAATAAACACACACTGTGGTTAAAAAATGAAAGATTTACCAAATAATTCCACTTCGACGAAATATTATCGGATGCGAGACAAAATGAACACAGGGCGAAATTAATAAATAAAGATATTTTTACGATTTGGTGCGCAAAATCAGACGAACATCACATCAATTAGTTGTGGTCTAATTTAGTATCAGTTATTTGATTTCTTATTTAAATATATTGACAGGTCTTTTTTTACATACCGTCCCGAATAAATGCGTATGGAAGAGTAATACAAAATCCAATAAAAAAAATCAATTAACAACATAATGATTGGTGACTTACATGTTTAATATGACGGAGTTATCAACGAAGTGAAGTGCTGAAATTGAAGGTTTTTGTTGATAAAACATATCGAGGTATGAAAGCGAAACAGCTCAAAGTGCATTTTTGAAAACAAATCAGGAAAAGTTTAAATATGTATCAGAGGAACACTTCAGACAATGAACACTTTAAAATTTCATGTTTTATTGGAAAAAGTCTTCTCTTATCATATTATTAAACATGTTTGTAACGAAGGTATCTGCAAAAATGGCACTAAGAAGCTTTACCCACTGTAATGTTTTTTATGTTTAAGGGCGAAAATGTTCTATGTGATCTTAAAGGACTCAAGAACTATTTGAAATTATCACTGTATAGCATGACTTTGAAATTGAATACACTTAACATATCATTATATTTGCGTATTTAATTTATATATTGGCAGATTGTTGTCACTGAATTCCATTTTAAAATAGGAAAAAAAATAGTTTAGCCAAGCTACAAACCCTTATTTGTATAAAAAAAATATTTTAAGGCCTAAGACATTTTCATTATACAACGACATGTGTGGCCAACTTATTTAATTACTTTATATATTTAACGATTAAACAACTTACATGTTCCTAAAACATAATGTGAAAACCATGCACACGTTATAAAGCATGGGGTTTCAATAAAAGATGCATGTCACACATTGTTATGCTACAAGCAACATGAACGTTGATTTAACAATCAGTTTTCAACTAGATGGCATTTCATAAACACAGTCATGGTACTAAGCACTTTGCTTCCCATGGTTACCTGCTGATTCAAAATTCAACATATCAGTTTCCAACCAAATTACATGATACCAGAATTGTTAGCTACTGATTCTCATTTCATCATTACAAAGACCAAGCAAATCACACCAGATTGATTACCTTCGTATTAACCTTTCATCACAACTGTTTCAAATTAAAGCGCATCTCAACAGAATGTTTATGCGTTGATTCACATTTCTCCAGCACATTTACCAACGAAATTACATATCGCTAGAATGCTTACTGATAAAAAAATCTAAAACAAACAATGAACCAGCATGGTAGCCTTCTTACTCACAATACAGCAGCAGAGCTATTTGCAGAGTTTCCTATGAATTCACATACTTTCAGAAAAGTTGTTAATTTATTACTAATTCACATCTCAACAAAGTTACACATACGTGTTTGTGAATACCACAATAACAACTAATTTACTGTCATGTTTGTGGCTATTCTGTTTTAGAAATTGTATGTTTCACTTTCTATGAGCGCATCAAACTAGGTATAAGGTTTGTACACAATCCGGGGGCATTTTACATTCGGAAGCAGAACCGACAGTTATGAAGGTATGTACAAGTTTACCATTACACAACTTAACATTATCATCACGACACACTTAAATAAGTTTAATATTCTTAGATTCTAACAAAACAAATAATTTTACCTTCACATCTTAGATAAAGGTCGAAACAAGGAACCGATCTCTTCAAATGCAACTAGCTTTTCTGCCATTTGGGTTTCCATTGTTTTCAATAAATTGTTTATTAAAAAGGATGTGAAATATAGATAAAGTTCTAATCAATGTTCTCAAAAGGTTACCACAAATGTTAAAAATAAAAAACATAATTCAAGAAACTTTAAAAAGATAAATAAGTTCAGTATGAAAAAGGTCGAAGTGAAAAATTGTATCAATACATTTTTTTTTTAATTTTTCATCAAATACATAATATTATATGTTCTGTGTGGTTTCTTATACATATATATGATATATATTGTTATATTTTCATCAATTATTGCAAACAGTTTAATTTAGAAGTTTACTTCACGTCAAACGAATGAATGCGAACGAGTTCTAAGTAGCACGTAGAACCTTTTCGTACTATATAAAACATAATAAATAAATACAATTTCACTTTTTGCCCTCGGACAAATTCCAATTTTACATTTGATTTTATTACCTTGAATTAAGATATTTAATAACTGAAAAGGCATGGATGTTAGGATACAAAATAATTAAAAGTCATTTTCTGAAAACAATGTCGGTTAGAACCCTTGCGCTTTCACCCCTCGATATTCAAATTATCAGTCCTACTTTGAAGTATCTCTTTAGTAAAGTATTAATTTCGTTTTTTTTTTTTATTAAGGTGACCCTTAGATCATCCGCTACAATTATGATCAAGGTTAATAATCACATATAAAGTAAACTGACAAATGTATTATATAAATAATCGCAGTACTACACAGCATTGCCAATGATTTACATGTCTCTAATCAGACATTGTTAACGTAGAAACATACTAATGGGATCGGGTATAATCGGGTAATATCGACTTCCTTTTGTTTGGTGTGTTAAAGTTCATAATCGAACAAAGATAATCTCAACAAGTGACACAAATAAATATCGTATATTCTGTAAATAAACGAAAAACTAAAACGCAACATTGAACTATTTCCCCCAAACAGCAATCGTTACAAAAATTACGTACATTTTATTTGCTGACTATCAATTAAAACTATTGCGTAATGACTTCGACGGTATACAAATGAAAACACTGATACGAAGTCTCAACACATACCGCCTGATACCAAACAGGTTCTTGAACGTATTTTCTGGTCAACGTGAGTGTGTTCAAATGTTCTCGATACCGGTGAAAATTACTAACGACGTGCATAATCTCTCGAAATGTTTCACCGTGTACCATCCCAAACAGTAATATTTTTTCCGTTCTATATATTTTATTGTCCTCGTCGATAGGTATGTGGGGGTCGAGGGTACCCCCCTCCACACCGTACATTATAAGTATATATAATAGATCATACTGCAAGTGCTTATAACTGCATAATAAAAAGTACTGTTATAATTGCATAAATAGTGCATGTACACGAATTGACATAATGGTTGTACGGCTAAATTATACAAGTCAAAATGCACAATATACAGTAATGCAACGTAGAATAGTGCTCACTGTTGCAAAAATAGAGTGAACTAAAAATTGCATATATAGTGATATTCTACTCGATACATATATTGAAAATATCAATATAGGGATAAAGTACGCCGGTCACAATTTTCTAACGATACATACTTAACAAAATGCCCAATTCTTTATTTGAGGTTATTGGATTAGAATATAAATTGCAGAAAACATGCATATCCTTTAAAATCTTATACTGGATTAAAAAATATGATTTTGCTTCGATAACGGTAGGCATTTTTTGATTCATTTTACAATTATATATAAAAAAATTAGTGAGAAGGANTCCTTTTGTTTGGTGTGTTAAAGTTCATAATCGAACAAAGATAATCTCAACAAGTGACACAAATAAATATCGTACATTCTGTAAATAAACGAAAAACTAAAACGCAACATTGAACTATTTCCCCCATACAGCAATCGTTACAAAAGTTACGTACGTTTTATTTGCTGACTATCAATTAAAACTATTGCGTAATGACTTCGACGGTATACAAATGAAAACACTGATATGAAGTCTCAACACATACCGCCTGATACCAAACAGGTTCTTGAACGTATTTTCTGGTCAACGTGAGTGTGTTCGAATGTTCTCGATACCGGTGAAAATTACTAACGAAGTGCATAATCTCTCGAAATGTTTCACCGTGTACCATCCCAAACAGTTATATTTTTTCCGTTCTATATATTTTATTGTCCTCATCAATAGGTATGTGGGGGTCGAGGGCACCCCCCTCCACACCGTACATTATCAGTATATATAATAGATCATACTGCAAGTACTTATAACTGCATAATAAAAAGTACTGTTATAATTGCATAAATAGTGCATGTATACGAATTGAAATAATGGTTGTACGGCTAAATTATACAAGTCAAAATGCACAATATACAGTAATGCAACGTAGACCAGTGCTCACTGTTGCATAAACAGAGTAAACTAAAAATTGCATATATAGTGATATTCTACTCGATACATATATTGAAATTATCAATATAGGGATAAAGTACGCCAGTCACAATTTTCTAACGATACAGACTTAACAAAATGTCCAATTCTTTATTTGAGGTTATTGGATTAGCATATAAATTGCAGATAAAAACATATCCTTTAAAATATTATACTGGATTAAAGAATATGATTTTGCTGCGATAACGGTAGGTATTTTTTTTATTCATTTTACAATTATATATAAAAAATTAAGTGAGAAGGAATGTCAGATTAAGAGGAACACTTGTGTTTTTATGTCCTTACAAAAACGAGGGTGCATTTATAAAGTCAGCAAATACATCAAAACATTCAAATAGTTCTGCAATAAACATTTTAACATATTTACATTCCCAAAAAATGTGCTCGATTGTTTCCGGCACATTATGACAGAACGAGCATTCTGCTGATGCTTTATAGTTGATTTGATACGAAAGAAGTTTGTACCAACAATTCGGTGTATAATTCTATACTGAAACCATTGTAGTGTAGAGTCTTTGGTTATAGAAAATGCCATTCCAAAGATATGTCTCCAGTCTTTTAATTGAATAGTTTAAAAAATGTTCGTCAATTTTGACATACATGTAGGTGAAGTGTCATTTGTTTTAACAATATTATACATGGGCTGAGTACCTTTTCGATATTTTAAAATAGATATCACTTGTAGCTGTAGGGGAACAAACGGCTTAACAAAGTCGAGATTTTTTAAATCTGCAATCGTATTTAGAGCGGGTGTTTTATCGAACAAACCATATTTCTTAAAGTATTTAGTTATAACATTAGCATTACCTATATAATGCAAGTGGTTTGGATATACATTATATTTGCTACACAGATCTTCAAAGCCATACAATTCAAACCTCTCGTGATTTTTAATCAAATCACCTATAAAAATGAACACCATTTTCAAACCATGTTTTGAAGAAAACACTTTTATTACCGATCGTTATATATGGATTCTTAAATATTGGGGTTTGTAATAAGTACTTTATATTAAAAGATTCAGCTTTGCGGAAATCCACAAACGATTGTAAAGCGTCCTTCCAAAAAGAATTGTCTGTTTTATGTATTAGGTTTTCCGGATAGTGAACACCACGATTGTAAAATTTTTGGGTATCTATTGTCATTTTTACAATATTTTTCCATTTACCATTTCCAGTGATAAACCTTCGTATCCAAGAACATTTCAGAGCAATTATGAAAGAAAATATGTCGATCATGTTAAGGCCCTATTCAGAATATTCTTTAATAAATATATTTTTGCTAATTTTCGAACTCCCATCCCACACGAAGTTTAAGAAAAGAGTATTAAGCTCTACCAACATTGTATGTGGTGGATTGGGAAGTAAAGCAAACAAATTTATAAGGACTGGCAAAGCAATTGTTTTTATCACTTGTATCCTTCCAATTCTTCTGGACTAGCTGTTAAGCAGTTTACTAACTCTAGACAATCTTTCTGTGTAATTAAGATCGATCATCTTGTCAAGATCTACATGAAAAGTTAAACCAAGCATATCGAAAGTCTGCTGGTTCCATTTTAACTTCCATCTAGTTTTGATACTTCAGAACTGAATTATTTTTTCCTATGCAAACCACTTAAGTTTTGTTGAAATTTATCTTTAAACCAGAGCACAATGTGAAAAGCGACAATTCATCTAGGGTTTTATTTAGGGATTCTGCAGATCCATCCAGGAGAATAGATGTATCATCAGCAAATTGCGATAACTTATATTCGGTTTTATTGATTTGTATTCCTTTTATTTTGGGATTTGCCCTGAGTTTAAGAAACATGATTTCGGCGCATAAAATAAAAGTATAACAACTGAGGGGATCACCCTGACGACAGCCCCGTTGTATATGGAAAAATCAGATAACGACCCGCACTGCGTTACTGCTGAGATACCGTCTTTATATAAAACATTAGACCATTTGCTTATGTCAGGACCAAAATTAAATAAGGAGAGTGTTTTGTTAACAAACCTCCATGACAAGGAACTGAATGCCTTTCAAAATCTATTAACAGGAGGAGACCGGGAATATTATTTTCCTCAGTGTATTTCAAAACGTTATATGTTAGTCTAGTAGTTTCATCTATGAACCTGCCTTTAATTAAACCAGTTTGGTCATTATTAATGAGCTTGTTAATATGTGTTTTTAATCTATTAGCAATATTGCCAGAACCAATTTTATGAACAGTGTTCAACAATGTTATTGGACGCCAATTATTTAGAAATTGTCTGGGCTTATCACCCTTAGGTATGCAAGTAATTATTCCCTGACGTTGATTTATAGACAAAATCCCGCTTTCAAATAAACAGTAATATTTTGTTTACACTTGTATTGTTGAGAATACTGTGTTGGATATTAAAATCGTTTGAACTATAAAATAGAGACTAATTAACAGTGATGGCTGACGAATAGTGTATTGATTCAAGAAGGTCTATCATAATAAATAGAAGAAAATATACTTATATCCCAGTGATTGTTAATGTGAAAGTCGGGTGAAGATGTACTATCAATATCAGACTTATTGCATATAAGTTTGATAAATTTGGTTACATCATGTTTGTTCTACCTATATATAATATATTTAGCATGTATATTAGCTGAATTATATAATGATTTTCTTGACACTAATTTGCTTTCGAATGATTTATAACATCTTTTTGAAAAAGTTAAATTATTATTTTAATGGTACAGTATTTAATTCCAAGTGTCTGCTGTTATATTTATTTTGTTAAAATACTTACATGTACATAAAAACTAACATGAACTAAATTTAGATTGAGTTTAAGTTTAAAAGAACATAGTTATAATTGTTTGTGCATTTGAAGTTGTTTTTGCAAACAAATACAAATATATTTGATACAAACGTGATTGTTACATTAATTTTAAAATCGACAGTTCACTGTATCGCATTTACACACACGACTTTCCAATAAACATTAATCAAGATGCCCATGTTTTTGTTCTTTGATTGAACCATTTAAATAAAAGTGTCTGAATAGTTGTGTCCATATTTACACACATTGATAAATTCTTATAGTTATTTACGTTGAATATAGGAATAATAACACTTGAACGTAATAATTGACTTTTATAATTATCAGTATAGTGTACACAATAAATTACATACCTTATGTACGTCAGCACTTGAGAATTATATTTACATAAAATCATGAAAGGTTTTAGTTTAACCTTTCTAGTTATAACAATATTTTTACATTTTAAATGGCCAAATACACCATCATGTAGCAACTGAACAAATGTCAAGAATGCACATTGACGTTTATAGTAAAATTTTATGAAGGTGCTATGGTTTTAGAGGTTGTGGGGTACTCTGTTATGTTTTGCCTAGTTGTGAATATAAGATTCATGTTCAAATCACAAAGTTGTTTATTTAATGTTTTATTAAGATATTTTACATTCTTTTCATATTTTTTTTAAAGAAATTGAATTTATTTTTTAAATACTTAATTGCACATATATATGTTAATTACCTAGATCAACACAAAAGGTAGGTATGTGGGGGTACCTTACATAATGTATTACCTCCAACTATTGTGAGGGGATTAATTTTAAATAATATTAATATTATATAATAATAATTATATAATTATTTATAAAATTGATATGTGAATATGTTATTCGAGTTTATTCTGTTATCACATGTCATTGGTTTTATATGTTGGCAGTTTGCACACTAGATTTTCTGACAATGGTTCCGTGGATAACTCTTAATGCTTTGTCATATCAACAATTTTTCGTGTTAAGTTATTTTTCTTATTTTAAATAATCATTTATGTCAACCAGATGGTAATTGTAACATGATATTCAAATATATTAACTTCTATGTCATGTTTGGACTAAGTACACTATATGGTATGCCACTGTCCAAGATTTTCAAAACATCCTCTGTAATCTTTAGCTGCATACATTTCTATTATATGGCGTTGAAAGTTTTTACTGTTGTGGTATTTTGTGTGTATGTATCATTATGAACATTATTTTGATGGGCGGTGACATTCACCTATTACCTAAGCCTATCTGCCCACAACTGACTTTGAAGTTTGGACCTCAATATTTATCTTGGTTGAATTTCTCCTAAAATATTTCAATAAGGTTACTGTGTATTTTACGTTATCTGTCTTTATATTGCTTTGATAAACATAGCATAATTATTATAATTATTATGCTAATAGATGACGATCAAACTGTTAAAAGTATTGATATGCTGTAAATAAAATAAACACGATCGCTATTTTTGGCTTTTTTAAATACGAGATCATGTCGACTGGAACATATTTTTGTACCAAGGGGATGGCATTACACAAATGCCAATAACTGTTTTATTACAAGGTAAAAGGTCTTCAAAGTTTCAAATATACTGTCTTATTAATAGGAGATTATAATGAGATAAAAACACATATGATTATGGCCTTTTGTTTTCTACACCTTTAAGGAAACTTATACATTTAAATAAATTGAAATAAATTAAGACAGTTATGAAGTAAAAGCATTATCCCATGTCTCCAATTAGTGTGATACGGATCGTTCCCTAGCATAATGCTCTAGTGAAACAATTGAGTGTAATATGGAATATGTCCTGGTTTCGCCCATGTCTCTATTGAAAATGATAAGGATCCTGTCCTGAATTGTCCTAAATCTTCAAAAGTATGATATGGATTCTGCCATGGCGGAGTTGAACTTTGTCTTCCATGCGTGTTATCTTGTCTTGGCGGGGTTGCCGTATATCTTAAAGGAGTGTGCTGTGCATCCTGCCCTGACAAAAATATCATATACCTCAATGATAATGCTACAGTCTGTTAAAAAGCTTTTTGATTGTTTTGCTATACAGACATGAAGCCACTACATCCGCCGTATTTTAAAGACAGATGTTCGTGATTATGGCGGCCGGTGTGTCTGTAGATGCAAATAAATTATCACTTAAAAGGAATGCCTCTCGTTAACAATGACCAGTCGTACTTAACACGAAATGAAGTAAGCCGCTCTGGTACTTGTACTTTCTCTTCAAATGACTTCTCAAATCGAAGTGCATGCAATCGACTCTTTACTAGGGGTGAGTGTTCAAACTCAAAAAAATTCTGAATCCCGTTCGTGCCATCGCCTTTTTATGGATTGGTTGATTTTAAACTCCATATTCAAAAGTAAAATAATGAAAACGCGATATCACAATACTGCGATCAGGAAAATGCGTTATCGCGATGACGATTACGCGATACAAAGATGACGAAAACGCAATTTGTGGATGGTACGAGGATGATAATAAGATGTTATTTCATGTTAGTCGCATTTTCACCATCACCCTCGTGCTGTCGTCTTGCGAGTTATTTTCCTCGTACGGTCGCGTCATCGTCATATTCGTACGTTGCATTATCGTCATCGTACAGTCGCGAAATTATATTCGTACGTTGCATTATCGTCCTCGTACAGTCGCGATATTATATGCGAACGTTGCATTATCGTCCTCGTATTGTAGCGATATCAACATTTTTCTGTCGCGGTATGTGATATTTGTGTTGAATTAGTTCTTATAGTGCAGTTTAATGGATGTACTGGGAAAGTCGGAACTCATATATGATTTGTTGATTTGGATATCCCAATACATTCACATATTCAAATTGTGTTTTGTTCTAGTAGAAGATTACGTTCAGTGGTGATAATGTGGTCTAATGGATTCGGATAGGCCGTTAAAAACACATTTGCACCACTGCTGAGGCAAGTTTTTAATATTTCTGGTAATTACTCTGTCCGAAATGACGGGCAGAGTGGATCATTGTTAATGCAGTTCGACGTATTACAAAAATATTTAAAAAAAAACTATTTCAAACCATACGACCTTTGACTTTGACTTTAATTGAAGTGTAACGCTTATTTGTACACGTGATCAAATGTTCTACTTTAAATACCATATCTTGACGGTTCAACGCGTAGAAAGTATAATAAGACGGTAAACAAGATTTACAATGAATCGGTTTAAACACGATGAATCACCATACCTTAAACTGAATGAACATATTTGAGCCGCTGAAGTATAGATTCGTACACAAACGTAAAAAACTCTTCACATTTTACTAGATCTTGCGTTTTCGAAGTGTAGATAAGTGCATTTTCTTGCTTACATCGTACATGTGTATATTTACATAACAAAGTATTTTCTAATGAACAACACACGTTGTCTGTCGGTTTCGTGTTTTGTATATGACATTTTGGATCGTGTATCATCATTAGTGGAAGGAAATGTCGGTGTTTAAACTACGAAAGAAAGACGATAACTCAAATACATTACGTAATAAGGATGGATATATGGCGCATCAGAATCTTCTAGGAATAAATAACCGTGCGAGCGTCCGAAAAGACTCCCAGAACTTGCCAAAAACTTCATCTAAACGTCGACGGAATTCGAAACTTCAACATAACTCTATTCGCCGCTTCGTTGCAGACGTGAACCGAGCGGCAGGTGACGTCGCGAGCGATGTGACGTTACTCGACGTAAGTGTTAATAACCCCCTTTTACGCGATGGTTGATAACTTACGTGTGCCACAAGTGAAATGATTATATGTTTCAGTTAAAAGTTACCTATCAGTGTATTTCTTGTCACATCAATGATTGGTTTCTGTGATATGGAAATGCTATTCAATCGCTATTGTGTTGCTATCAATCTGACAGGAAATCGCTTAGACATTAATTAACAGACATTCCACCGGGGATTCGTTAATGGAAAATATNTCAATCTCAACTATGAATGGCCCCATTACCAACCCTGGGGCACACCTAGGTCAAACATTCGGCGTGGGGATACGCGTCGGCCTCTGCCGCGCCATTTCTAGTTAATTATACATTAAAAACTATTTTTACCATGTGCAGCTATTTTGATTCTTGCTTATTGGAGCGGAAAAATACGGTTCATTTAATGCAAAATGATGATTTGAAAAATATAAGTGAGATTGTGTAAAAAAGAAGAAATTCTTAACTCAGATTTTTATTTCGAATGTGAATTTAAATATGTTTTAAAACTGATGTAGTTTTATCGCCGTTTTTAAAAATTATAAAAAAAGTTGTATAAATATACGGAAATAAAGCCAATGCAGCACTACTCGCAAATATATTCAATAGCCTTTAAGCTTTGGGATCATTCACCGGTTTGGACTTACGGCATTCATTCGAATAACAGCGTGTTTGTCACAAACAATATACGTGCATAGTACAGTATGCGATATTCTGCAAAGTCGACAAAGCTGACGGCAGTTCTAATGATAAGTTGTGAAATAAATCGACATGTTGTCGACATTTCTAGCGTATACTTATAGTGCGTAAATGTGTATATTTTATAAAGTTATAATACAGGTTTATAATATTTTAGTTATTGTTCGTTTATTTATAAAATTTCACACGCACGACCCATACTGGAACGAGCGTAGTAGATTATTTGCTTAAAATTTTGATTTGCTTGCCAATTTTGCGATTGGTGAGTTTTCACCATTTTCAAATCAAGCGCCGCTATCATTCGTGTTGAACGTGAGCATTGTGTAACGGAATATCACTTAAAATGCCATATCGAAGTATAATAAATTTGATAGCAAATATATAGAACTGTTTAAAAGCAATATAAGAAATAATTTAGAAACTCTAATAAATGATTTAAACATTGACATCCTCGAAAATGGAGAGGTTGATTGACTTACGTCGATATTTACAAACATGTTATGTAAATACGGTCATACAGATTTCGAAAAACCCGTGGTAATCGAAAACCATGCTTTCAAGAGACTTATAACTCAAAAGAGTGGTTTGACGACGAATGTTAACGTGAATATATTAACAAGCCGTTAGGCAATTTAACAATACACTATCGAACGTTGACAGAGCGGAACTACATAATAAGAAATCGATTATAAATATCAATGTCAAAAGTTAAAAAAATCGCAGTATAATTCCTGTTGTCGTAAGATGAATGCTCTAAGGCGAAAGTCACCAAAATAATTCTGGAAAATATTTAAATCGCGACAATTATCTGCTGCTGAAGATAATATTTCAAATGAAGAATTTACAATTATCTTTTTTATCAAAGTATTCTCATGTCTGGTGGCGATACACAAGTAAATGACGATTTCATTAACTAAATTAATCATTGTGATAATGTTGATGATTTTAGATCGACATTTGAATGTCTAAATCTCCCAATTTAAAACACATACATTCTAAAAGCTATAAAGAAGCAAACAAACCACTTTCCATCGACAATTGCCATGCGAATTTTTAAAGGTATGTGTACTACAAATATCCGTCCGCTAAACACATTGTTCAATCACATCTTGAACTCAATGGTAAATATTGACCAAACTGCTATCTTTAATTCTTGGTCGCTGACGACGCAGTGCTCGTATCGGAATCTAAAGACGGCTTACAGAATTGTCTTAAAAGTCTACATTCATATCACTGGGGGCTGGCGAGGTCAAAGCTTAGTCCGTTTGTCTACGACGTCGGGTATATGTTTTACTACGAAACAGTGTGTCAATACACTACTTAATCAGGCGAGTTTCATCTTTTCTGGTATATATGGTTTAGAGAACGGAACATCCAGTAATGGTAGGTACTTATTTTCAATAAGAAACTAATTACAAATGCGCGTAGTTGCAACCTTTACAATGATTTTTAGCTAAACTCGAAATATATTGATTTGCAGTAATGCATAATATGTTTATTCTGTTAAAATAGCCAATTACAGTAACTTAACTTAAATGAAACTACATGTTATTTCGATATACTGTACATTAAACATTTTAAAGTACAAAACAGGTTACGAACATATATTTTAATTATTACAATGCTTTGTTTCGAAGGAAATTACAAGTTGCTTTATGTATAGGTTTTGCACATAGTATGATTGGTTGTGCAACGAACTACAAATATAATGTATAGGTTACTCAACAAAGTTTCTGTATCCATGATATCGATGGCATGTGTATTGACATTATGTTTCGTAGTAAAACATATACCCGACGTCGTAGACAAACGGACAACGCTTTGACCTCGTCAGCCCCCAGTGAATATAGTAAAAATGGAATCTAACAGTTAATATAGCGTCTTAAAGTCTTTTGGAAAGGTAGGAGGGTAGATGTAGACGACACATGGTTTTATATTAACCAAGAAGTTGAAGTCGTTAACTCGTTCAACTATCTAGGGGTTGTGTTTACCAGCGATGGGTCATTCGCTCTAGCTACGTAAACAATTGCTGGAAAAGGGTTGCGATCATTATTTTCACCAATGCCTTCAATTAAGAATAACACAGTTCCATTAAATACAAGTTTTAACCTATTGGCGCTTATGTACTAACCGTTTTTTAATTACTGTTCAGAAGTTTGGGGTTATGATCAAGGAGATACTTGAGACAGAGTACTCACACAGTTGTGTAAATGGGTTCTTCGTGTTAAACCGACCACGTATATTCTTGTTTTGTACAGCAGCGAATTGGGTAGATGTCTATATTAGCATTAGGCGGTCAGGACTAGATGACTCAATGTCTGTTGATGTGTATAGAGAAATAAAACTTAATTTTGAAAACTTTACATATATAAGACGTTTTGATAATCCAAAATGCACACATATTTTTGCCAAATTACATTTATCGTCCCAAATATTAACTATTGAAATAATAGTGCACAGACAGGATAGAAAATGTACCCTCTGCGATCAAAATAATATTGAAGACGAATTTCATTTGTCCTTAAGTGCCCCATATATATCCATATTCGAAAAGAATATATTCCAAAATATTTCTACACCCACACGAGTATCATGTTATGCAAAGCGAACATAGAAAAAACATATAAAATTGGCAGAACACTGTCATAAAGCGTTCAAATTTAGTAAAGGTAATAAACTATCAACTCAATAACACACCTTATAGACAATATGGACCAGGGTGCTTTATATTTTTGGTGATGTCTATTCGAGTTTTGGAAAATTTTCAAAAAAGTAAGCATATTTTTTTATTATTTGATTTAATATTATGCTGATCAAGTTTGAACATAAGAGAGAAAAGTTCCCTATGACTCAATTTACAGGTAGTACTTTGATGACGGACGGGTTGTGCTTTGATGTTGAGATGAGAGATAAGCACGTGAATAGCAGATCAATTATCTGTTTCTTTAAAAGCGACTTCATGGCGACCACTTATGTATGTTTTTGTTAAAAAAAGCAATACTGAGCTTTAACTTTGAAGGGTCGTATATTGTCCCATAATCCCAGATGTTATTGAAGTTCACAACGATAATGTTGATTGAAGTCAGATTGCTGTTGCACGCATGAGATTTGTTTGAACATGTAGGTTTGAATAAATGCGCTCACACGATACAATTATTTAGTGTGTTTTTTTTTTATAAAGGATGATGCTCACGTTCACTCAACCTTGTAGGCACATGCACATACGTTCGTTTTCACAGATAAACTCCCAATTAAAAAAGCGCACGCAAACTAAACACGCAATCTGGAACACACGCACATCATTCCTAATTCGCACGCACACGTATTCGGAACCTAATCACGCGTATTTATGATTTCATTATTAAAATATTCCCAAACTGAAGAAAACAACACACAACCACCACCAATAACCTCATCGACAGCATACAACGTGGAATAGTTCTATATCCTCTCAACATTGTATGTCACATTTTCCTATACAGTACCGATTTCAATGACATCAGTTTATGTATCTGACTGCATCACACTTCTACATATACAATTGTACTTTTCGTGTACAGCATATTATACCATATATTCGGCTCACATATCAGTAATTCATGTTATATGAATTCGCTATACAAACAAATACGCACGCACCCATTCATACCCGCACGCACGCAATCACAAACCCACTTGAATTAACTCGTTTGTTTCTATTTCTTTTTTTTTGGAAGATGTTCAAGTCATCTCCAGAAAGTTGGAACTTGCTTACATAATTCGCCGTTTTATAAGTGGCCTGTTTGACCTGTATTTACTGGTGTCTTACCATCTGACTAAATCTGCACATTCCAGGCCGCTGCCAAGGGGAACCTAGAGGATTTTCAACGTCTGTACGAGAGCGACCCCTCGCGACTGAGCGTCCGAGATGGCAAGGGTCTGTGCCCGATACACAAGGCGGCGGAGTTTGGGCGCCTTAATATCCTGCAGTTCATCGTGGATCAGGCCGGAGGTAAGAGTCTGGAAAGGAGGTTTGGCATTCTTGTGGTACATCTAATAAATATGAACAGGTACGATTGTTTTGTCTTATATGTAATATGTTTGTTTTTAACTACACTCGATAATGCTTCGTGGTTTTGAATCCTGCCCAACAAAACTAAAAAATCATTGTTAATAGCTCCGTTACTAACGATACATTAAACATGTACTTCTTAAATAGAAAATAGCCTGAAGGGAACAGTGTTATTATACAATTTTAACTTCGGAAAATATAGTCAATACATTCATTAAAACTGAAATAAAGTAAAACAGTCTACCTCGACAGGTCTATAGAGCTACAACTTGTTTCATCAAAAGCAATCCATTGCGATTCAATTTATGATTCAATATTACACGAACACCTACGTTATGAGGTAACTAGGTCCCGGCGACTTAAATCCACAGTGCACAACACATGTATCAACTACTGAATATTTTACCGAAATTTTACTTCAGCCTCTTGGTTTTGCTTATATTTCTGCCAAATTATTACACATTCTGCAAGGGTTACTCGCATTATCAAAATGCATGTGGTTGGTTATATACCAACAAACTTCGTCCTAAGATGACACCCCTGAAGTTCAAAACTGCCAATAATGTTATTTTTAGCATCAGCTGGGTCTGACGACGCTCCGAGGCCATTGTTTTTTTCTGACACGATCAGCATTTGGTTGACCGAGTTTAATTTATACCCAAGTGAGCTCAGTTCATAGAATGTGACACACAAGGATAGTCCAATCGACATCATGTTTTATGTGTTTCGAGTATTTAGTTTGAAACTTTTCTATACGTTCGGTTGAAGCGGAAACTTATCAACATATTCATTTCATGTGAAGAGCACACCAGTTCACGATTCTGTTTAAATGTCTTGTAAAGGATTTTCCAGTGGGGGTAATAAGTTAAATCTTTCTTTTTTTTCCCATTCCTTCGCTTGATTTAAAAAACAACATGATTATAGAGACCTATTCGAGTCCGTTGCCTGGGAAGAACCAATATTCACTATCTTATGAAATTTCTCGTAATGGTCCCGAACTGGAGACCGAACTCGAGACCCCGCTTTTGTAGGGCGGACATAATATCCACCACACAGATGGAACCAACTACTAACTATTCCCCTACCTTTCAGATCTGAACATGCCGGACAAACTTCTGAACACGCCTCTACACGTGGCGGTACGCACAGAGCAGGTCGGCTCCATCCAGTTCCTGTTGGATCATGGGGCCGACTCTACCATAGCCAACGACGACCAAATGGCACCAATTCACCTCGCTGTTGACATCAACGCGATGAAAGCACTCAAAGTAAGAACACGGAAGTGGTGTATGTTTTATAAAGTTGCAAAGTTGGCAAAATTTTAACTTTAACACATTTTAAGATATGTGTGTGTACGAAGAAACTTAAATGACCGTTCTGTGTGAAAATTGCACCTGTACCTTTTACCTGTAAAACATACACACAGGTTTGGTCGTTGACGATTTTTAACGTCATAGTTTTGACAATCGAAAACAGTTCACGTAAGAAATAATGTGATCGTCTTAATTTTAATAATCAAATTAATTTTTATAGTTTGAGTTCACGAAAATGAAGAAAATCAAATTTCCTTTACTTACGTATAGTCGGACAGGTGGCGCAGTCAAGCTATTTTGCACTGGTAATTTCAATTCAAGTCATTCAGCTTATTTTTAAAATATAATGATTTTGCCAATAAATATGTTTAGTATGACAGTGTGTGCAATCAATCAGTTAATTTCCAAATTTTCAATAACAATTTTTATTTCATGAATTTGAATACAGGTTTGTTGATATATATACTAGAAGTACATTTAAAGGGATTATTATACTGTTGTGTCTATCTTCGAACAGGCGTTGCTGTCGCATGACAAGGTTAACCCCAACTTGAAGGGAGAGAAGGGGATGAATGCGCTACACTACTGCGCCTACAAGGATAGAGCCGAGTGCGCCAAGATCCTCGTAAGTACAAGACAGAGCCGAGTGCGCCAAGATCCTCGTAAGTACTTGACAGAGCCAAGTGCGCAAAGATCCTCGTAAGTACTAGATAGAGCCGAGTGCGAAAAGATCTTCGTAAGTACTGGATAGAGCCGATTGCGCCAAGATCCTCGTAAGAACTGGACAGAGCCGAGTGCGCCAAGATCCTCGTAAGTACTGGACAGAGCCGAGTGCGCCAAGATCCTCGTAAGTACTGGACAGAGCCGAGTGCGCCAAGATCCTCGTAAGTACTGGACAGAGCCGAGTGCGCCAATATCCTCGTTAGTACTTGACAGAGCCGAGTGCGCCAAGATCCTCGTAAGT
>VMBQ01001142.1:0-74785 GCA_007657795.1 Dreissena rostriformis | reverse complement strand
TATATATATATATATATACCGTGGGTTTGGACAAAGATCACTTCCCGGATATCTGATAACAAAACCGGAAGTTGTTTTTTTTCCCCGCAGTGGAGAAGCTGGGTTACAAGCGCGAGGACATTCTGACGTTCACGGACAAGGAAAACAACATGCCGCTACACGGTGCCGTCAACAGTGGCGACCTTAAGGTGAGCATCCGCCAGGCGTCCGAGAACATAGAGTATCAGCGATCATACTTGTTATGATAGAGACATAATCTTATCTAAATATAGAGCCTCAGTCAGAAAGACAGTTGGAAAGCCCTTGCATCCCTTAGCATAACGGATTTTATGTAGTATGTTTACATTGCAAAGTTTAATTCTATAATTAAGCCGGTTCATGAAAGTGTAAAGTGTTCTCCTTTAGGAAGTGGAAATAAACATTTGAGATTGTGGCTGTTATATATTGATTTTTTGGTCTTTCCTTCTAATGCATGTATATACCAAGTCGTTTTGTTGTCCACAGGCGGTGCAGGTGTGTCTGTCGGCAGGAGCTCCCGTGGACGCCAAACAGGTAACGGCAACGCTCGAATAATGATCTGTCCGTCTGGTATCGTAAATGTAAAAAAGTGTGTCGCGGGATGACCAAATGAACGTACGTCAAGTGTGATCTATGTTGCGTCGCTCCGGCTGATCTTCACCACGCGACTACGAACGGTCTTAAAAATACAGTCTCATCTAGATATTGACCAATCCGATTACTCGTGCCTTTGATATGCATTTATTTCCAATTGTTATACAATTATAATAAATATATGATATAATATTGAAGTTATGAATTTGTGTAGTTATCCAGCCAGGGAGACACTTTCCATATATATTATCATACAAGTAGAATAATAAAAAAAAAATAAGCAGTAGAAGTACAAAATAAATTATGGAAATAATAACAATATATATTATATATAATATATTATATATAACATACTATTATTGAATCATTGCTTGGTGTATCCAGGAGGACAGCTCGACGCCGCTGCACTTCGCTGCCGCCCAGGGGAGCGAGGACATGGTTCGGCTGATGCACGAGGTGCAACCGGAGCGCTTCAAAGCCGCCCTTCACATGCAGGACGTCCTTCGCATGACGCCGCTCCACCGCGCCGCCCTCTTCGATCACGTGACAGTCGTGAAACTCCTTCTCGAGCACGTGAGTAAAGCGCGCCAACTAAGAATCACCATTAACCATATTTGTGTAATGAGCCTCCCCCTAGTATCTGAAACCCATGTACATGTATGTATATCTAATCAGTGAACTATGCTGCATGACTACTTTTAAGTTTTGTGTCAAGTTTGAGTATTGGTATTTATTGTTTTTTTCCCCCGTTTTTCCCACGGCGCTTCTTTCGACACTGTCCAGAAACATATCGCATCGTTTCTCTTCCTTACCAGGGATCAGACATCGACGCCCGGGACACTCACGAACGTACACCTCTGATCCTCGCTTCTACAAAGGGCGGCTGGCGGACGGTTCACCTGCTCCTCGAATCTGGCGCCGACATCAATCTCAGAGACAAGGAGAACCGGAACTTCCTGCACCTCGCTATCAAGAACGGGGTGCCTATAAATAACTTCGGCTGCGCGATAATTAAGGTTAGCAACGACACTGTCTTTAGAGTAAAAATAATATGCACGCGCGGCCCGGGTTAGTAACTGCAACCTGCGGAGGTTCATACGGGACGGCACTTTCCGTCAATAGAGAATGTATAAGGACACTTTACGCAAAAACATTAAGACCTTTTTTACGATGACATTTATTAAATATTTGTTTTCATCATACAACATTTTTCGGCGCAGCTAACTTTTGACAAGATTATTTGAGTTAATAATTAATATCAATAGCGGGAATTCAACTTACACACAAGAACTGAACATAATAATTGCCAATTTGCTTCTTTTTATCGTTTGGTCAGACTAAATAACTATGTGTTGTTGCCTATATGTGGCGTGTTCTGAGAAAATTGGGCAAAATGCTTGTGCGTAAATTGTCATCCCAGATTAGCCTGTGCAGTCCGCACAGGCTAATCAGGGACGACAATTTCCGCTTTTATAGAATTTTTCGTTAAAATGATGTCTCTTCTTAGCGAAAATCCAGTTTAGGCGGAAAGTGTCGTCCCGGATTAGCCTGTGCGGACTGCACAGGCTAATCTGGGATGACACTTTACGCACAAGCATTTTGCCCAGTTTTCTCAGAACACGTCACATATCTGTGTTACGAATAGCCATGACAATGCTGACATAGGCGCTCAAGTCGATCATAACGTACTTGTCACGATGAGCTCCCGTATACTTGTCACGATATGATCACGTATCCTGTCAGAAGTTTTAAGTAGTTGTTTTTCTACAAGTTCAAAATATAAGGTGGTAAATATCTGTTTTCCTTTTTAAATAAGTAATAAACATGGCAATATCAAAACTTGAAGAGGCGAATAATTTAATATTTTATTGTATCATTGTGTAAACTCGTTTTGAACGTTCTAACTTCTAACCGACTTGCGTGCCTGTGAATTCATGAGTTAATTATTCTTCAAATAGTGCGCTTTACATTTTTAAACAAATGGGGAATTTCTTTTTCATGAGCATACATAATATTAATTGTTATTTGAATTGAGATTCTTAAGAATTAGTTATAATTGCACCTTTCTAGAAATCCTCCATAAGATGTTAATTAATTAATAAAATATTTCTTAAAATATATTGCAAGTGTTATGTGGAGGAAATGAAATTCGTAATACATAGAGATTGCCTTATTTTTTAATTTTACGTAGCGTGCATACACTATTCGCAATTCTAATGACACGTAAGGTTTGTAGTATAAAATGGCGTCGTTGAAGCCACGTTTACCATCATCTTGGCCCTCATGTCTATTACTTCGAGCAAATCTCAATATTAATTTCAATGTCACTTGTTTTTTATAACATATCGAGTTTCCTCTGCATGTATATAGACAGTTATAAAACCACGCGAAAAGCCATGTGAAAATTATATTGCCTCTCTGATAATTTGATATCATTCATTATTTATGGATTTGTCAACACAATACACAATCCATTGCAGTAATTTGCTTGTTGGCATTACTCGTGTTATGTACAATTTTCTTCATTTTATCGTTTGGTCAGACTTAATAAAATAACTATTTGGTTTTGCCTATATCTGCGGTACGAATAGCCATGGCAATGCTAACACAGGCGGTCAAAGTACTTTTCACGATGGGCTCACGTATGCCTGTCAGAAGTTTTAAGTAGTTGTTTTTCGACAAGTTCAAAATAATAGGTGGTAAATAACTGTTGTTCTTTTATAAGTAATCAACATGGCGCTATCAAGCATGAAGAGGCTTATTCTTTAATATTTTATTGTATCATTGTGTAAACTCGTTTTGAATGTTCTAACCGACTTGCGTGCCCGTGAATTCATGAGTTAATTACTATTCAAATAGTGCGCTTTAACAGTGTTAAACAAATGGGGAATTTATTTTTCATGAGCATACTTAATATTTATTGTTATTCGAATTAGTTATAATTGCACCTTTATAACAAAGCACGCCATCTCAATATTAATTGCAATGCCCCTTTAACAAAAAATACATATCGAGTTTCTCTTCATGTACATGTATATCAACAGTAATATAACCACGCGAAAAAGCCAGGTAAAAATTATATTGCCTCTCTGATAATTTGATATCATTCATTATTTATGGATTTGTAAACACAATAAACAATTCATTGCAGTAATTTGCTTGTTGGCATTACTCGTATAATAGCTTCATTATATAGAGCAATTACTACTCATAAAGATAAAGTAAGTGAAGAATCGATTTACAAATACATGTGGTTTTCATACAGAAGTAGTGATTTGAAATGGTTCACAATTAAAAACTGTCAGTATGAGATCCGTCGGTAAAGACTACCCATACGAACTCTTTTTGGAAGGACTATCCGTATAATTTTTTCTGTTGATTATGACTACCCAAATGAGCTCAGCGAATATCAGACCTTTGCTTTTGTTTCTACATATAAATGCAAATACATATAAATGCACTCACTGGCCCGAGAGAATTACATCGCTTGAATTCCAATTGCTACCTTATATTTATTAAGTGTATTACACAAATAGAATAGTTTTTACTGCTACACGTGAAAGCTTGTAGTGTAACACTACTGAACTTGAAATCTTAGCGCTACGAAAAGTTCTCTTGTAGCAGTCCTAAACCTAACTTATTAGTTGTATTACTTTTTAATTTGGGATATTAAACATGATTTTTTATCACTGCGAATCAGCAATTCATAGCACCTTTAAAACCTAGAAGTGAAAAATAGTATGTTATTATGCCTATTTGTGAGAAGAAAGATTTAATTCTTCACACACCACATTATTATTCTTTGTTTAAAGTTTGAGATCCCAACTTATATTTGAAATTTAAAAAAAAAAAATCTTTTTCGATTTGCAGTCCTCGGCAACCCATTCGTAAGATATGCACAAAATATACTCCCAGTCTGTTTTCAGGGGGTAAAGAATCTACTGAACGAGAAGGACGACCTGGGCTGCACGCCACTACACTACGCCTCAAAGGAGGGGCACCTGGTTGCCATTGACGACCTAATAGCTCTTGGAGCCGTCATCAACGCCAAGAATAACGAGAAGAAGTCACCTCTACACTTTGCCGCCAGGTACTGTGGCACTCGTTGTATGAGTATTGTCGTTAACTGTTTAATGTCCGAGTTAAACGGAGGATTTTGTTTCAGCCTTAGACAGTCGATGGTCGTTTTGATGATGATGATGTTGACTATGACGATGATGATGATACTGATGGTGTTAAGGATGTGATATTGATTATAATGATAATAATGTTGGTGGTTGTGATGCAGCTCTTGCTGTTGCTGTTGAATAATTATTCTAATGATGACGATTGGGAAGTTGGTGTTGACGATGACGATAGTGATGATGATGATTACGACGATGCTGGTGACGACGTCAACGATATTGATAATTGTGATAATGGTGATGATGATGAGGAGGATAAGGAGGATGGTTATGATGGTGACGAAGACGTCGATGATGATAATTATGATGATACAAAATTTTGTGCTGGAGGTGGTGCTAGTTGTCTCTTGTGTTGCTTCTCCTGCTAATCATGTTCATGACATTTATGATGCTGTTGCTGATGATGGAAATAATAATAATGATGACGATCTTGTCACTCTAACCCAGGTACGGCCGCTACAACACGTGCCGGCGGCTCCTTGACTCCCCAATGGGACCCAACATCATCAACGAGACCGACGGTGACGGCTTGTCGGCGCTGCACTTCGCCGCTCAGAACGGCCACACCAAGATCATCCACCTTCTCATGCAGAAGGGAGCCTATGTGACACGGTGCATGACCAGTGTACTACCTAAAGGAGTACTTCATATAATGCCTGCATATTGTATTTTTCGGCGTTGCTCTCTGAAATGAATTTTGGCCTAGATTTCTTGCGACTATTATATGCAGCTCGAAAATTGAATGCCAATAGAATTGCGCAAATTTTCTTGTTTTAAGGAATGAAACAAACAACAACGGTTTAATGTATACTCATAACTTCTGCCTTACTTTGAAATGAACATTAACATACTTGTTTTTTTAAGCATTAAAATTAAGTGAATACATATTATCGACATATATAAATATTTCTATATATATATATTATTTCTGATTAATCATTATTTTTTGTACGAAACCTTACAGCAAGCTCCTTGTTGGTGTGATTTCAGAGACAACCTGGACAACTCACCGCTCCACCTGGCGGCCTCTAATGGCTACACGCGCTCCGTGAAACTTCTGCTAACGGTGTATTTCAATTTAATGGATTGCGCCAATAAAGCAGGAGTGAGTATTTATGGGATGATCATGCTCTCAGTGTATTCTGGGCTCTCCGGTTAGCATAGTGGTTGGTTCACGTGGGCCGCCTGGGTTCAATCCCTGTTATCGGCAGCATGTGAGTTTGGTAGGTGTTCAGCATACCGGACAGGTGGAGTTACCTCCGGGTACATGGCTGAAAGTTGCAGCTTTTATTCAAAATTCGTCCCAAAAATCGAGAGTCTAGAAAGCTAATTAGGTAGGAGTGCTTAGACTCGCATAATGCAGCATAATGCGTGGAAGAGCCTCATAACTTTGAACTACATAAAAAACAGTGTGTTCTAACTTACTGGAGAGCGCACATAAAGAGGGGAGTGAGTTTTTATACACCCCACCTCCCCTTAAACACACACACAGTACACATAAGAACACCGAGCAAAGTTTTGAAAATATTTCAGAAGAAATTGCATCTCATATTTTCTTATGTTTTTCAGCGAAGCGCCTTGCACATGGCCGCGCACCACAATCATCCCGGGGTGGTTGGTCTTCTGTTGACCCTGGGGGCGAACATCCTGAGTAAGGACAAGAACGAGGACAGCTTTATGGACATCGCCCTGAGGGAGGGGCACTCCGAGGTCGCATTCGCAGTCATCAGGCACGAGAGGTATGGGCTAGACAATTTCTGGTGTGTGTGTGGATAAATATTTGGAATAGTTAATACAAATACTGAACCAGTAACATTTTAATATAAACTATAAACATATCGTTGATCTTACGGTGATCATTTGTACCAATGGTAAACCGTTAAATCGATAATTTTAATAAGATTTTTGCTAAACGCCACGACTGGGTATGACCCGTTTGTAAATGTGGCGACCAAAAGAGCGTTTGAGTTCGTTGAATTTTTAGTAGACGATTATTTAGCGGGGCGGAGAAAAATACCCCATTTTTTATGACATAGCTGACACGTGAACAGACGTCGATTATTGCATACAGTTATTCAAACAAATGTAAACACATTTCGTCAAGTGGATACTATACATTGTATGTTTGTGTTGAATGTGGTGAAATCAGTTATTTTCTATAAATGTGAAATTGTGTTGTTTGAAGTAACATGCGATTGAAAGCAATCATGTCCACAGAATATTCCCAGTGAACCCAAGCGAATGTGGTGATTTTTTATGGTCATTAATGTGTTGCTTTCTTGAAAAATACAGTTTTCAATGAATTCTGTTTTTCATACTGTAGACATATCTAACCCAATGGCTTACTTGTTAAAAATGTGTTTTAAGCCCCTGTCTACCGAGAATAATTGTGAAAGGGCAGCCTTTTTAATGAAAGTATGTGACGTGAGTAAGAAATGAATTAAATGATGTTAATGTTCGAAAGCGATTGGTGCGAATGGGATATAATTGCAGAGTGTACTTACTTGCTGTCCAGAGGCGTCACCAGGTATCGCATTCATAGAAACTAAACGGTGTTTATGTTTTGCTCGATAAGATGTCGATTAAACAAGATTTCTGCCAAGTTTATTATTTGAAAATATTGGGTAGTGGGAATTTAACTGTGTACAATAAATGAAAATGCTCGCTTACAATTGGGACTTGTGTTTATTTCCATAGATGCCCCATTGTGGTGATACAAAGCAAAATCCATAATATGATAAGGAGAATATGCCACTAATGTACTGGGTGATGGAAAAATACTATGAGAATAATGTGGCTTAATGAAGGAATTGTGTCTGATGATTTTCCGTTTGACCTTAAAAGATAAAAATGGAGAAAAATAATGATGGCTTGTTTGCTTAGAATGTGATTTGTTGGTGTCAGTATAAGGAACAATTTTATCCACACTAACAATTAACTAAAACGCTAATTTTTGTCCGTACTAACAAACCTTTTTAAATAAATACTTTAATCCAACTAAGAAAACGACATTTTTTAAAATATTAGTGTTATTTTTTACGAATGTGTCGACATCACTACATATGGCGACACTTTTAAATGTTGCGTCCGTGATGAATTTCCGTTATCAACAATTAAGACATAATTGATTGATATAACGTCATTGGCAGTTGCGACGTCATTGACGGATGTGAGTCATCGAAGACTGTGACATCATTTGTAGATATGACGTCATATGTGCACGTGACGTCATAAAGATATGTGACGTTATTAGTGCACATGACGTCATTAACGTTTGTGACGTGTTTACAGGTGGGAGGAGGCACTGAAGATGTGCAGCAAGCAGTACGGGACGATCATGAACGGCCTGGTTCAGTGTCTGCCGGACGTCTGTATGGTAGGTTTAGTGATTGTCTCGTGCAACATCAGTTCCTCAGTCGGAGATATAGATCTATAATAGATTCGTTAATGCAACTAACCAGCGATGTAGTTGATATGATGACCCCCTTGCAAAATGGAGGAAGATCTTTTAGAATGCCCAAAGTACTGGTTCTTCCCAGAAAACGGTCTGTAATAATGTCTCTACTACAACCCTAAGGTTTTGATGTTATCGAGCTTAAATTAATTACATAACTAAACCAAAGATCAGTCATGTATTATAACGTATTGTTTATACACGAGTTTTGCAGTGAATGATGTGCATCATAGCCAACAGGCTGGTTTTAGTTTAGTTCAAACCTATTTACTTTAACTCGATTGCATCGAAAGCCTAAGGCTTATTTGAAATCCTCTCGAGTCCGTTTCCTGGAACTAAAACCAATACTTGGTGTCTATGGGGGGAAATCTAAAGAACGGAGCACAGTGGGGGAATCGAACTCGTGACCTCCCGGTCGCTAGGCGGACACCATATCCACTACGCCACGGCGACCTATGGCTAGTTTTGACTTCAAGGACATGAATTGAACAAATATGGTACACGTCCGCTCCAGGATACTGAATAACGAATTTCAGCATTATGGGATAGGAAGATTTTAAAAGTTTCAATATATACGATCCTCGCTCTGTGATACTGGGGTTTAGAGCATGTGCGTAAAGTGTCGTCCCAGATAAGCCTGTGAAGTCCGCACAGGCTAATCAGGAACGACACTTTCCTTTAATAGTGTATTTTTCGTTTAAAGGAAGACTCTTCTTGACAAAAACCAAGTTTAGGCGGAAAGTGTCGGCCCTGATAAGCCTGTGCGGACTGCACAGGCTAATATGGGACGACACTTTACGCACATGTATTGTACCCCCTATTCTCAGAGCGGGGTGCATACATATTAGAAAATAAAATTTAACCCAGGGTAGAGGACACTTTTGACCCCAGGTGCATAATCTGGAGAAACTATGTAGATGACAACTTTATGATGAAATATACGTAACGTAAAAACTCTAGGAATTTCAGTTTTAGAAAATAAGATTTAAAAAGTCATTTTGCTGTTGAATTCTATTAAAAGCTATGTGACCCATGGATGTAGATAGTTTTGATTCCATGGGCATAATGTGTACAAACTTTGTATGGCTACTAGATGATTACAAATATCAAGGGTTACACTTTGGGAGAACAGGTGAGCTAACATACATACAATAACACAGTTCATGAACAATTATCATCAATCATACAGAAACTACTAGTCAGTCATTTGTGAGTATTCGTACCTCACGAAATCTACCAATTGACGCCTTATAAATGCATAACGAAGTGATGTCAGTAAACGTTACGTTAATGTCAAGTTTATACGTTCTGGCATATTTTCTTTGCAGGCTGCTTTAGACAGATGTCAGATTCCATCGAAACACGAGAGAAAAAGTCGGGATTACTCTGTAAGACCTTAATTTCCGTTTCAAAAAAGTTTTTGGTAGCAAGTCGGTTTGTATCTGCTAAGCACGTATAATTACAAACTACTAGCGCATTTACCAGTTTAAACCAGTACACTTTCAATAATTGTATCCGAACTTAATTATGCGCTCTGTGCTTGAGTTCCATAAGTTCACAAAATAGGGACCGGTATTTTCAACCGATTCTGTCTCATAGGACTTGACAGTCGTAATTGAACAAATTAACGAAAAAAATTATATTATTAATGTTTTTATTTCTATGGTATTTCAGGAATATATGTTCATGCCCACAATACTGTTTACGGTATGTTTATGATACTGTTGTTTTCTGTACGCAGGTGCACTACAACTTCCAATACCTGCAGTGCCCTCTGCGCTACCTGAAGGGCAAGGACAAGGAGGGGCAGGACCACACCCCTATGCTGGCCCTTAATGTACGCCAATGCATTCCTCTCTAGCAAACAATACACATGGGCAAAACTACACTAATCAGTCTTAGCGTTTTGCTTGACTCAATATTTTAAAGTGTCTCAATGTCGTTGTCAATTAGGTGTATTCAGTTTTTGTTTGGTTATTCATACGAATCATTACAAGAAGGGGTCTGTTAGTTTGCACATATTGGAATGTAGTAATCTTAGACAAGTACACATATTCATGAAATTTTTTCCTTAACACAATATGAAACTTTGAAACTGGTAAAACAAACCATAAATTCATGTTCATTTTTTCATTTATATTTGTTTCCATTTTGCGCATTTGTTTTGCCACAAAGCTTATAAATCAGCAGAAATGTGATTTGCTTAGCTGGTGATCTGGCGTGTTTAAAAAAATAAATATTCTATAATTCCTTAATTTACAGACGATGGTGAAGCACGGACGGGTCCAATGTTTGTCACATCCGGTCAGCGAGGCGTACCTCAACATGAAATGGTAAGTACAATGCAGTTCAATAGAAAGATATGAGTCGCGCTCTGCGAAAACGGGTTTGAATGCACGTGCGAAAAGTGTCGTCCCAGATTAGCCTGTGCAGTCCGCACAGGCTTATCAGGGACGACACTTTCGGCCTTAACTGGATTTTCGTCAATAACAGTCTTCCTTCAAACGAAATATACAATAAAAGCGGAAAGTTTCGTCCCTGATAAGCCTATGCCGACTTCACAGGCTAATCTGTGAACACACTTTAAGCACATCATTAGGGCCAGTTTTCTCAGAACAAGTCTCATATATTCTACTTGCTGTCATTAGGACCAGTTTTCTCAGAACTAGGCTCATATATTATAATTGCTGTCACGAGGACCAGTTTTCTCAGAACAAGGCTCATATATTCTACTTGCTGTCATGAGGACCAGTTTTCTCAGAACAAGGCTCATATATTCTACTTGCTGTCATGAGGACCAGTTTTCTCAGAACAAGGCTCATATATTCTACTTGCTGTCATGAGGACCAGTTTTCTCAGAACAAGGCTCATATATTCTACTTGCTGTCATGAGGACCAGTTTTCTCAGAACAAGGCTCATATATTCTACTTGCTGTCATGAGGACCAGTTTTCTCAGAACAAGGCTCATATATTCTACTTGCTGTCATTAGGACCAGTTTTCTCAGAACAAGGCTCATATATTCTACTTGCTGTCATTAGGACCAGTTTTCTCAGAACAAGGCTCATATATTCTACTTGCTGTCATTAGGACCAGTTTTCTCAGAACAAGGCTCATATATTCTACTTGCTGTCATTAGGACCAGTTTTCTCAGAACAAGGCTCATATATTCTACTTGCTGTCATTAGGACCAGTTTTCTCAGAACAAGGCTCATATATTCTACTTGCTGTCATTAGGACCAGTTTTCTCAGAACAAGGCTCATATATTCTACTTGCTGTCATTAGGACCAGTTTTCTCAGAACAAGGCTCATATATTCTACTTGCTGTCATTAGGACCAGTTTTCTCAGAACAAGGCTCATATATTCTACTTGCTGTCATTAGGACCAGTTTTCTCAGAACAAGGCTCATATATTCTACTTGCTGTCATTAGGACCAGTTTTCTCAGAACAAGGCTCATATATTCTACTTGCTGTCATTAGGACCAGTTTTCTCAGAACAAGGCTCATATATTCTACTTGCTGTCATTAGGACCAGTTTTCTCAGAACAAGGCTCATATATTCTACTTGCTGTCATTAGGACCAGTTTTCTCAGAACAAGGCTCATATATTCTACTTGCTGTCATGAGGACCAGTTTTCTCAGAACAAGGCTCATATATTCTACTTGCTGTCATGAGGACCAGTTTTCTCAGAACAAGGCTCATATATTCTACTTGCTGTCATTAGGACCAGTTTTCTCAGAACAAGGCTCATATATTCTACTTGCTGTCATTAGGACCAGTTTTCTCAGAACAAGGCTCATATATTCTACTTGCTGTCATTAGGACCAGTTTTCTCAGAACAAGGCTCATATATTCTACTTGCTGTCATTAGGACCAGTTTTCTCAGAACAAGGCTCATATATTCTACTTGCTGTCATTAGGACCAGTTTTCTCAGAACAAGGCTCATATATTCTACTTGCTGTCATTAGGACCAGTTTTCTCAGAACAAGGCTCATATATTCTACTTGCTGTCATTAGGACCAGTTTTCTCAGAACAAGGCTCATATATTCTACTTGCTGTCATTAGGACCAGTTTTCTCAGAACAAGGCTCATATATTCTACTTGCTGTCATTAGGACCAGTTTTCTCAGAACAAGGCTCATATATTCTACTTGCTGTCATTAGGACCAGTTTTCTCAGAACAAGGCTCATATATTCTACTTGCTGTCATTAGGACCAAAGTGTCGGAAATATACGAGACAAAACGCGACACTTTATTGTTTTGGCATTTTCGCGCTTGGCAGATACCTACGTCAACGTAGAGAACACGTTTTAAATTCGAAAATCTTCATAATAATTTAGAATTATACCTAAATTTCGATTTGAACACAAAACATCGGAATTAGCAGCAAAATTTCCCGTTATTTAGACAAAGTTTCCCCCGAAAGTGTGAACTTATGCTGTATTTTCAAATATTTTTATAATTTTTAGTAGCCAAATAGAGATTTAAGTAGCAATCGGCTATTTGGCAACTGATAACTTAACTATAAAGTCTTTATATTCGCCGTAAAAGTAAAGTACAGAAGATTTTTGGTAAGATCTAGAACTAAGTTTTTATTTATTTGAAGTTGTTGAACATATAGGGCGTTCATATAGCGATACCGTCTAATATTTACTCACCGTTGCAGGCGGGCATACGGCGCGTGGTTTCACGTGACTAACCTCGTCATTTACATAATCTATCTGGCCTTACTGACGATCCTTGTGACCACGTGCACGTTCTCATTGGAGCGTGACGTCAGCAACAGCATTAACAGCAGCAGCGTCAACGCTAGCGTCGGCATCGACAACGTCACATCTAGCATGCCTGTCGCTTCTACCAGTCGTGACAATATCAAGGAATATAAGTTCAAATCTTGCGAAGTACGTATTAGTGAAAATGTTTACACGTTACATACAAATATTTTGAATGGAAAATGTACGACTTGTGAACATGCATACTTTAATATTAAAATAAAAACAATAACAATTATAACAACAACAATAAAGCGATATCAATTGCACTAGATTTTAACATATGACATTCAAATGATCCTAGGTTACATCTGGTTTCAGATCACAACCACGCACAGGATCTGTGTTTACATCGTATTCATCTTCTGCACCCTCAACATCCTCAAAGAGATCGTCCAGATGGTCCAGCAGGCGAGTAACCGATAACTATCTTAGACTTTTTGAGTAGCCTTTTCCATATAGAGGATACTTTCGGCGGAGTCGCCTACGTTAACGTTGAAACGCTTGCACAATCATTCAAGGGACATTTTTTATTGGTTTTGAAAAGAAAGTCACAAGCAGGCCACGGTCTTCAGTTAGTATAGGCGTTGGGAATAATCTCTGCTTAATTGTATAAGTCGACGTCGCCATTTTATCTCTAAATTTTAATTTCTGTTAAAATAATTATAACAATTAGGACTATAGGCATAGTTCAAAAGTTGGCCTAATAGTTTTTATTAAAGTAACACTAATATTCAGTGTTTACAGGTCATCAAGCAAGTTTTTCGGCTCATATGTCTTCGCATTCAACCATTTCAGAAGCAGAACTACTTTAAGGACATGACGAACCTCCTAGAGTGGATCCTGTACAGTACGACGTTGATCTACATAGTACCGTTCGTCTGCAGTCACGCAATGTACTGGCAATGGCAGGCGGGCGCCATAGCCGTGTTCCTCGCTTGGTTCAACTGTCTCCTCTTCCTGCAAAGGTATGTGCTATGTTTTTTTTTAAACGTGATACCCGAAAATCCTTGATAACTGCGCACAAACCTCAATCTTTAAAGACATTCAATGACATGCAGATTTGGTTTCATTGGTATTTACGTGGTAATGGGATCTTCATATACTTTCACAAAACGTATGGAGTTTCAGCTTCGACGTCTTAGCTATCTACATACCGATGTTAACAATCACCTTCAAAGTACAACATATGTGGTATCAACATGATAACGTTTTCTGCATATCTTTACTATGGTGTGTTTGTCAAACATAATCAACGTATACACAACCCTGTTGATTTTCGGGTTGGACTTCTTCATTTTCGATGTTTTCAGAGTCCACATTTATAAAAATGAATATCTCACTATTTAACCTATTTTTACTTGTTTTGATTTGTCTTTTTCGACGTTTTTCTGTTTTAATTTGTTTGGTACAATCCTTGTGATGTTTTTAAGTCATAATTCGTGAATACATTGTGTATTCTCGTTTAATTTTTCGGAATCCACTTGCTGATGTTGTCTGTATGTCTTCACTATCTTGTGTATTGTCGTGAACGACTGCTTTGCCATCTACACTTTTACGTTGTCTGTATATCTTCACAATTGTGTTTTCAGAATATACTTTTACGACAACCTGTGTATATTAACATTTGATATCTTAGGCATCTACATGTTGATGGTGTCTTTTTGTCTGCATTATCCTGGGAATTTTCGTGTTTGACGTCTTTTGCATCTAATTGGTTATGTACAAAATCCTGAGATATTTTAGGTTTGACATCTTATTATCCCTTGTATTTGTAGTGTTTACTTGTTTAACATTATGGTCGTTTTTAGGTTCGACTTCTTCTATTTTTCCATGATGGTAATGTTTCTATATTTCAACTATCCTCTGTGTTTTCAGGTTCGACTTCCTTGGTATCTACTTAGTGATGTTGTCACTATATCGTCAATTGCCTGTGTGTCTACGTGTTGATGTTTTCTCTATATCATGACTGTCATGTATTTTTTCAGGTTTGACTTCTTCGGTATTTATATCGTGATGTTCCTGGAGATTCTGCGCACGCTCCTCCAGGTGCTATTCGTCTTCTCCATCCTCCTTATGGCGTTCGCCCTGGCTTTCTTCACCCTACTCAACATCGAGGTAATACTCACTCTCACTTTATGTTAAACTTTATTTAAATCTTTATCTTTAAAAGATTGAGCTTTATAAACAGCGAAATATAAACCTATTATACCATGTGGTTTTTATGTACCCCAGTCTATACTGGGGGACACATTGTTTTTCGCCCTTTCTGTTGGTTTGTTGGTTTGTTGGTTTGCACAAACTTTAACATTTGGCCATAAATTTTGCAATATTGAACATAGCAACTTCATATTTAGCATGCATGTGTATCTCATGGAGCTGCACATTTTGAGTGGTGAAAGGTCAAGGTCATCATTCAAGGTCAAATATATGGGTCAAAATCGCTCAAATAAGGACATAGTGTTTCACAAACACATTTCTTGTTTATTTATGGATTATATGGATTTATGCAAGGAGACAAATTTTAAACAATGAAGTACACAACAAATAAACAAGACACAAAAACAAACATTAATACAAGGGGGCGCACACAGCGCGCAGAATTATAAAAAAAAAACTTTTGTGTAAATAAAATTATCCTTATATCATCGGGATTAAAATAAAATAGCAATAACAGATAATACATTTCAGTTAAAATACCATTCAACTACTCAACGGTGTTATACAGACCAGAGCACCAGAACTGTAACTTTAAAACGAGTATAAACTAAATATTGTCTTGAGTATAATAGAAACACAATACTGCTGGAGCTTCTCGAGTTTCACTTCTTTATATTTAATACAATACGTTTTGAAGACATGGCATCATATAGTTTAACATTCATCCAAATGACACAGCTTGGTCGTATATGTCTAAGAAGTTCAGACGCTTTGGAGTTAAATGTGATTTGGGCGATCTTGAGGTGCATCTTGAGAGTTGTGTGGATCGCTCTAGGGACATCAACTACTCTAGGCGTATACCGGTTCTAACTACGTCATCGCGAAGTAAAAAGTACTTAATGTTCTCACTTTTAGTTTAGGGATTGTCATGCTCAATGGTACCTTTAATGTCCAGTTCACTACTTTCCAGGATAACCGAGCCTTTTCGTCGCCGACCCAGTCCCTGTTGCGGACGGCCATGATGATGTTGGAGCTGGACTTCATGGCGTCATTCAACGATCCCTACACGGACGGTGATGTCAGAACTCTGTACTTTGGTGACGTCACAATCCTTCTGTTGGTCGTGTTCGTCCTTCTTATGCCTATCCTGCTCATGAACTTACTGGTAAGAATCATTATCATCATCATCATCATCATCATGATCAGTAGTTACGTCGTCGTCGTCATCCTCATCAATGTCATCACTGTAGTGTTATTTTAAGCCAATCACAACATAAACATACATAGTTTGTATACGAAACGTGATTTGTGTGTTTACTATTAACATGTGCATATGGAAGAGTTACTCCACCTAGAGAATTTATATTATGTACATTCATTCATTTTTTTCAGATCGGTTTGGCTGTTGGTGACATTGAATCGGTCCAGAAAAATGCTACTTTGAAACGCCTTGCCATGCAGGTGTGTACACGTATCAATCGCTTGTATGCAAAGTTGTACGTTCAATTTGTGTTCGGCACGAGTGAGTTTGGAAATATGTCCCCTACCGGTATTACCGGTTGGGACTATAGGTTAACCCTACGTCCGTCATGTTTGTCATTCCGCCCGTTTGTCCATGCGAAAACCGTGTTCCTGAAATTTCTCAAAAGTACTGAACATACTGTTATACAACTTTCTATACTTTAACTTATAATTCGCAATGAGAGGATTATGAAAGACCCCCTTTCACTCCAGGTGTCAAAGGTCAGATTGCTGCTGCTTAAAAAAGAACAAAAGTTAAAATATCTCAAAAAGTAAAAAGACATTATCTTGAAACTTGGTATTTACATTCAGCTTTAGGTCTGCAATATGTCTGTCAGTCAGATACTTGCTCTGTTTACCCGTCCGTTGTTTATTGTCCGTCCACAAAATGAAATAACTAGACAAGCTCATATAATAAAACTGGATGCTTCGATTTCTTAGAAAGTAGGCCTTACTGAAGAATTATGGACGAAACTTGATATACTTAAAAAGGACCCTGTGCAAGACCTTATGTCAGATCACTGTTGATAAAAACAGAACAAAACATAATGTTGTAATTACGCAACACTTACATACGATTACGACATGATCATGATACATGAATACCAATGTTATTTAAATATGCACACCATTTAATTTTCATTAGAAGTCAGTCTGGCGTAGGTATAAAACATGTATGAAAACATTCTGTGTTTTTCTTACTGGATATTGCATATCATTATGAAACATCACATGTTTACAGATTAAGGTAAATATAAGATTATGCTTATTTGTTAGTTGAAAGCGGTTTTAACCTGACCGGTAGGGGACTGCTCTATAAAATGTTTAAACTATGGAATCCCGTAATATATTAAACTATGAAACCGCAATATATGTCTACGATACAATCGAATTAACTTAAAACTTTTAAAAGGCGCACATTCTAACAATAAATAAAGTGACTGTATAACTTAAAATATTGAACACGATCTTTACAATACTGAAAAAGTTGTATTGTAGTTTTGATAACGCGAACATTAATTACTTCACGTATGCACTCGGCTGCTCACAAATTGTGACGTCATTGCACATTGTGATACTACGACGTCATTACAGGTGGAGCTGCACACAAGTCTAGAGAGGCGACTACCGTTTCGCCTGCTTGATATGGTGGACAAGTCGGAGTATACGTACTACCCCAACAAATGCTCCGGCAGATTAGATGGGGTACGCTTCATACTGTATATAAAAGTGAATATATGACGTCATTTCATGCTAAAGGTCATTACATGATGTGACGTCATTACATTACGTTTCGCTTTCGATTTGCTCTCTGCACGTGTTGATGTATAATTCAAGTGATCGTGATGTATAATTCAAGTGATCGTGTGTCGAAAAAATAGACAAAGTGGGTATAAAACTACACATAATCCAAAGTATTATGGCATAGTGTTTAAAGCTATGTATATGCTTTTAGAATCAATATTCTCAACCACAGATATAAGCAGGCATGATTTTGTGTGTGTGTGTGTGTAAAAACATACATATCAAGATTTAAATAAGTTAATCTCCCTTCGGAAAGTTGACATCTGATAAAACTCTTTGAGTAAACCTGTCAGCAATGGACATTACAACTATAGAATTAGAAAACGCAAATGTTGCTCAAACCCTTTGTGTGTATCCAATTAATAAATATCAATAAATGGAATTCATTTTTTAATGCAAACCCCTCGCCATCTTAACAGAAAAAAAATAATTGCATTGTTTTGTCTATAAGTCTCTTCTTAAAAGCTATGTCAAATATTCTTTGTTTAGCTGGCGAACTAACAATATTCTCTTATTTACGACTATTTTCGACATCGTTGTAATCCTCTCAAAAGCATTATTTTTTAGTATTCCACCTTAGTCGGAAACATGTTACCGAGGCTACAACATTGTTATTAATGAGCAAAATATTAGATTTCGTGTCTGATTTTAGATTTGGAGATTATCACCATTCGGAAAAGTTAGTTTTAAATATTTACCAGGATGATGAACTTGCTGAAATTTTCTAACCATCAAAACATGTTTCCCACAAAACGCGTTTAAGTAAAACTGTTTAACTTATATAGTGTAATATATAGTGTATAGTGACTTTTCGTTATCACTGTGTTATATCTGTACATAACCTGAAGTATTCATCAGACACACGAGTCCTGATTTAAATCATTCAATTATCCAAATGATTAAACGCTTAATGTACACGTACATATGCCACGTATTTAACATTATATGCCTCCACGATGTTTTCTTCTGTTTGTCCAAAATGTAGTATACACAACTTGTGTTGACAATGCTCCTAAGTATCGTGATGCCGGTTGTAATGTAATGGTATGCTCGAAATCAATAATAAATTACCCCTGAACCTTTTGCCCGTTGCAGCTGATGTCCCGGATGTTCACGTTGAGCGACTACATGAACGATGAAGACGGTGACAAGAGTCTGAATCATCAGACACACCTGTATGAGGAGTTGTACAAACAGAAAATGAGGTAAGACAATGTCCGTGATACAAGTATAAACATCAAAACTTTAAAAGAATAACCTTTCGCATTTTTGAACAAGCCTTCGAATGATGACAGTTCAAGCATATAAGTCGGGTTGAAATGTGTTTAAGACAACCCAAGAGGGTCACCTAATTGAAGTGCCCATGTTGTGATGCATCCGTGAATCATCGCTTTTGTGGCTGATTCCTGCCTTGAATCAGCCAAATATATAACAACACGTATACCCACCAGAACTAACAAAAAGGCGCTGATAAGACAATTTTAACATTTGTTTGCCCCTTTTTGACGTTCTGGTACGTATATTTGCTGTTCTTTCAAAGTTGGCGTGAAAGCTTAAGTCTTCATCCCCGCAAAAACGCCAGAACGACATGGCAGAAATCAGCTACCAATATATTACGGCGTTATTCATGTATCTGGCTGCTGTTAACAGAAAGCGCGTCATCTCGATGGCGTTCACATGTGCTGTGTGTTGTTCATATGATGCGCGACATCTAGACCGCTCTCGCATGTTCTGCTTGTTGTTGACAGAAGGCGCTTTATTTCGACCACTTTCATATGTTCTTCTTGTTGTTCATATACTGCACGACATCAAACGACGTAAATACGTTCTTCTTGCTATTAATATGACGCGCAACACCTCGACCGCGCTCACATGTTCTGTTTCATGTTCACAGAATGCGGGACATCTCGACGGCGCTCACAAAGCAGTACGACATGATGAGGCTGATCGTTCAGAAGATGGAGATTCAGACGGAGGACGACAATCGGGACGAAGGGGACAGCTTCGAGATGAGCAACCCCATCGAGAAGGTATCAAAGTGGGCGCCCGCCAAGCACAACTTGCTGCAACAAAAGGCAGTCATTGCCCACTGGAAGCACAGTATTACTGAAGACTCTTGTGGCTGAACACCTCCCTCCGACTGTTAAGGCTCTGTGATCCTTTAACCCCCAGTTTTGAGCATAAGGCACCGAAAGCCAAAGGCTCTTAAAACCAGAATGGGTGACCCACCTGACATTTTTATATATAATCTTACCCCTTGACAATCGAAGTAATTGGCACTCTCACATTCGGGATAGGTAGACCATGAGGAACGGAACCTCCGGTTATTTGGACCCTCCGGCACTTATGTCTTCAGACAAGGATACCGGATGAAATGTTTGAGTCAATCACATAAACATTGTACTGTAGTGGCGTCTCGGTGTTGTGTTGAACATTACACCTGTGTAGCACTGAGAATTGTGAATTTATTTCTATTTATGAGGTGTGGTTAGCCTCTGACTCATTTACATTTAATGATCTCACGTGTTTTAACATAATTGGTGTTATAATTGATTTACTATCTGAATACCATTGATTTCATGTGTATGGTTATGACGTTTTTGACTTAATGTGTTGTCTTTGGTTCATCGCATCTAACCAAATAATATTGCATACGTTAGACATAATGACAGCGTTAGGACACGTTGACGTAATGAACATTCAGTCAGTGCAAATAGCTGCATTAAAACAATAAATTTTAACAATACAGTGGTCAATTTAAGTATCGTTAATTTAGAAATATGTTTATAATACGTTTTGTGTGGTAAAACCACTACTAAATTGTTTGCATTTCATGAATTATTAAGCAAGCGTCATTTAGAAAATAATGTTTTTACTAATTCTAAAACATAAAATCACCATTATGAACCGCTGTTGGTTGACAACTTTTGATGTTAATTACACTGAACTTTTTTGCTGCTTGACTTATTGCTTTACGTGAACTTTCTATTGTAGTAAAACATGTTAGCATTGCTATTATAAATATGCTTCCCTCTCGAGAAAGTCAATGTTTTGAAAACTTGTGTAATTGTATTATGTTTCTGGGATGACTTTAAAGCTTCTTATACATGTATATATTATATATTGTTTTATATATTAAATATATTGTTTAATTTCCACATGTTATATTCGCCTTTATTACTATATGGTATAACGTATTCGTTGTTTTTCTATGCTCCACCGATTGTGTAGGAAATGTGCATCGTTTGAACATGTGTGCGTGAATACTTTCGCATTTAGGTCACCATATGTTTCGGAGAGTGTTTCTAAACTATTGACTTTAATTTTAAAATCCTAACATATATTTTTTCTATTCTATTTCATCAGAATAAACATATGAAAGAAGACTTTAATATTCAAAACCGTCCGAGATTCAGTTTTCAATAATTTCACAACGCGCCTTCTAGAAAACATTTCATGCTTAGCTTATGACGGAAATAACATGAGGTTTTCAATACACTTCACAATTAATTGAATGATTGAGTTTGTTCTCTTTTGTTGTCNATATAGCCATTTTCACTTTGTCTTTACTTCTGAGTGGGAGAGGGTCAAACAGAGCTGCTGGTGTGTTCGTGTGTCTTAACCCTTTGAGCACTGGAACCGGATTTTGAAGGCCTTTGCAAACAGTTTGGATCCAGATGAGACGCCACAGAACGTGGCGTCTCATCAGGATCCAAACTGTTTGCTATTCTGATAGTGGTCTTAGAAAAAAAATCGAAGAAAATGCTAATTTTACAAATTCAGCAGACGACATTTTAGCAGACGACAAATTTCCCAGCATTCAAAGGGTTAATGGATTCGATAAAATTGACGTTCAGGATTCACCATATGCTGACCTTTTTCCACTCAATATTTTGTTTCATTGGGTTTTGAATTCGTAACCTTCAATATCAAGCATTGTCTATATTAATCACCACTTTATTGAAAGTATATGGGCTCCTTAATTTGTGTTTATTAAAATAATCGATCAAAATAATTTCGATAACAAGTGAAGGTACTCGGTTTGGAAAGCAAGATAGCAACTGTTCTCGATACGTATACTTGTAAGACATTGATAACTTCATTTTCAACAATTTTCTATATAAAGGAACTGTGTGATTGAAAAGGCCACATGGAAGAAATTAATTGAAGGTATTATAGTTTATACGGACACATCATTATGTTTAGAGAAGTATTCAATAAAATGAATAATAACAGTTAACATCTTCATAGAAAACAAAAGGACCACAAAGTCGTGAGTTCGATCCTTTCTTAGTTTTTTCTGACTGGTTCTATCATATATCTTAGTTTTGTTCTATTAAGTGCGAGCTCAAATGTTTGTAAAGAGTATGTCTATGAATGATAAAATAGGCTTAAAAGTGAACAAGAAATGCATTTTGGGGGTTTAAAACCTTCACATTGGTGATTCTTTTCCATTGTATTTTTTTTTGCATTTTTAGTTCATCCATTTATAATTAAAAAGAAGATTGCATTCCAGAGTTTCATTGTTTATGTACATCATGTTAACGTTAACGTTAGTGTCATTTTATATGTAAATATCTTAAGTAAAATCAATCCCGCGTATTACTTTTGTCTTTTGTTATTGTATTAAAGTATGAGGCGATAGTAAACTATTACAAATAAATTATAGAATTTGAAAAAGTAGCAATATTGCACGTTTAATTTTTTTTATTTTTTTTAATAATTGACTTTTATTACAGGATGCTTTCCCTCAATTTACATATCACACACATACTTACTATGATTTAATATGTTTTCGTTGTTTAGAATCTTTCTTGTTGTAAGAGCAAAAACATTGTTGTTAGAGAAAATAAACAAACGAAAATACACTGCTTTTGATTGTAAAACATGGCCACGTATCGTCGTATTAAATCGACTTCGTCGAACAGATGGCATGTACTGGAAAACGGAAGTCGTTAATTGCGCATGCACCGAGTTATGACCGCTTGCAAGAATTGGCTAAGGGGATATTTTTGGTGAAACGTTACATTTCATAGAATATATATGTAAAATACAACAACAGAAGTTTACGTGAAGTATATGAGAAGATTTAAGACAATATGGCTATTATGGCGCTTAGCGCTCGCCAGAGTTCACAAACATCAATTTTTGAATACTTGACCTTATAGAAGGCACGAAGTTTGCGAGAAAACAAGATAAACATAAATGAACAAGATATATGTCCTTTAGGCATTTCAGTTTTTCCTCAACACTCCGCTATGTCAAACACAGTCCGTTTATGGCCACATTTGTCTTTTGACCTCTAAGTGTGACCTTTACCTTAGAGATAATTAGACAATAGATTAACGCGCCACTCAGCCTCATAATGGTATTCATTGATGTTATATTGTCTTGAAATTAAATGGTGAATAAAACTGTTACAGTCATGAGGTAGGGAGACAGGTTGTTTACACAAAATGCCGTGTCCTCATGGCTGTCATTGGTGGTGAGTTATCTTATATAGCATGATGAATGACAAAGGTACAGGCCGAATAAGCGATGGCATGGCCCAACAATATCTGTGAAGTGTGACCTTGACCTTTGAGGTAGGGAGAGGATTGCAACATGCGACATTTCGTCTAATAATGAATTTAATGTATGCAAAGTCATTAAGAAAAACCTTATATATGTGGCAATGATATGGCTGAGACCGGAATGTTTAAGCTGTTTTATGGCCAAATATGACTTTTGACTTCTTGATGTGACCTTTTTTTTGCGCGTTAAGTTATTATAAAATCATGATATGAAAAAGTTACAGTCCGAACAAGTCGACCAAATGATTGTATAACTCTTAAGTGCGAACTTGCCCTTCGAGGTAAGGAAACAAGTTTGAAGCGCGACTTTTTGTCTTATGAAGGACTGCATTTGGGTTCTTAAAAATTCCACCGATAAATGGCAGCTGTTATATGTGTCGTGTTCTGAGAAAACTGGGCAAAATGCTTGTGCGTAAATTGTCATTCCAGATTAGCCTGTGCAGTCTGCACAGGCTAATCAGGGACGACAATTTCCGATTTTATGGAATTTTTCGTTTAAATGATGTCTCTTCTTAGCGAAAATCCAGTAAAGGCGGAAAGTGTCGTCCCGGATTAGCCTGTGTGGACTGCACAGGCTAATCTGGGATGACACTTTTCGCACAAGCATTTTGCCCAGTTTTCTCAGAACACGCCAAATATGGTCAAATTTGACCTTTAAGCACTCAGTGTTGCATTGACCTTGAGGCAGAGAGACATTCTACACGCGACACGTCGTCTTAGGATGGGGGACATTTGTGCAAAGTTATTATAAATTCCATAAAGTTATGGCTGAGACTGGAAATTTCGCAGAGACGTTCAGACGGGAGAGGTACAGTGCGACTACTTAATGCCGCCTTCTTCAAAAACAGACAATCAGCAATCGACCCTCGAATAACAATCACACACTAATTAATCCAAACAAGTGTACTAACTATCATTACTAACGTTGTAGTCGAAGGGGAGAAACTGCGTCAATTCGTTATTCAATATTAAATAAAGTTGTTTCACACGTTACATACGCTTATTTTATGACTAGATTGGGTTACATGGTTCTCAATTATTTGACCTGGTCACTACGTGACCCAGATTTGTAAAACATAAATACTGTCGAGATAAACATTCTGACCAAGTCATATCAAGAATGCGTCATATACTAGTGTTCTCTAGAGTGATAATAAGGTTTTTTATAGGATTTAACCAAATGTCCTAGTTGTTATATGCACGTGAGCCAGATTCAAAATCACCCTAGAAAATATCAAGATAAACATTCTTACCAAGTTTCATCAAGATGGAGTAATACATGAGACCGCTATAGTGGTAACAATGTTTTAATAAGATTCGACGCGGATCTCTATAAGGGTAGCAAGGTTTTACTAAGATTTGACGTGGTGACCTAGTTTTGAACGCACATGACAAAGATTGGAACTTGGTCTAAATATTGTCAAGATAAACAGTCTGAGCAGGTTTCATCAAAATTTGATGAAAACTGTCGCCTCTAGAATGGTCAAGAGATAAAAGTTAACGACGTATGCCACACACCACTGTCCGCACTACGGACATAGTGTGATAAAAATAACTTACCTTGAGCCTTTCGCGCTCAGGTGAGCTACACATACAATTGCTAGCAGAAAACATAGACGCGTACTGAAACAGTAAAGATGAAAAGTAAATAAAGCCAACAGAAAAGATGACTCTTTTATTCAATTTTCAGATATCAGAAAAAAAATCTTGTTAGAAATTAATCTTCTGCAGTTAAAATTCAACAAATGTGCCTTGTTTCTTGTAGACTGTTTGCTTAACCATTTCTGTACAAAGCCATAAACTAATATAAATGAAGTAATTGTACGTAACGTGCGTCGCGGAATTTGCAAATATGTCAACCTTTGATCGGATCCAAGGCCATTTGAACGTATACAGATATGTCACTGTTTCGACGAATACATGTTTGTTATGTTATCCACATGAATCTCTATGGTGTGCACAAATAATCGTATGCTTTCATTATAGTTTGCTTATAGAGATATGGGTAAAATTATTGCTTTAACTCATTATGACCGGTTGCAAATATTGGCAGATTTATTTAATTTAACAAAAAATGCAAATATCTGCCTTTTTGGAGAATGAATTTTAAGTCTAGTCTTGATAAAGGTTTATTGACTTATTATAAGAAATATCTTATTTTGCAACTATGTTTTCGAAAGTATGTTTCAAGTCATTATTGTTATCAGGGACATAAGAGGTAAATCTTGTGACAACAATATTTGCGAAAAATGTAAAACAATAAATAAAAATGAACAGGTTATTTGAGATCATTAGTTTTCACATTTACCTTATTTTTGGATGGAATAAAATGAGATACCCCATAACCCAAGTTACAATTCAGTGCAGTTCATGCAGGCTAACTTGGACTATTGTTACATTCCTGGATGTATTGTCCGTTTGAAAGGTATCATCATATTTTATAGTGTACACGAAAATGAACCAAGTGTTTGGCATGTTCACTTCAAAACTGATTCCGATTTGAAACTTAAGTGCCAATTCCTTAGTTATGTAGTTAAGTTTTGAAGTATACATTTATTTAAACAAAAACTACTCCGAATCCGAGTCTATGCATATGAATTTTGTGCTGTTCGAACATATTATACCCTTACATCCACCGCAAGCAGTGGAGCATTCGAGTCCATTTTTCCTTGTTTTGTCATATTCTTCTCGTGAAAGTTAAATTAAAGTAGATTTTACGGCATGAATTTGCTTCCGTAGTTTTTTTTAAATATTTTCCTTAGAATTCTCGCAACGCTAGAACTCCATTTTTCGATAGAGGAGGATAGCTTTATGAATTCAAAGCAGACTATAATGACACGTGACAAAAAATATGACAACTTACGCAACTGAAATCATTGAAGCTTTTGTTTTGAGACGAAACCTGCTTTTTATCCACCGTTTTGGATTATCATCAATATAAAAACACGAAAACACGTTACATTTTTCATGTACTGACTTTTTGAATCGTTGAAACCTGTATGCGCTAAAATATGAATTATTTAATAAAATATTATGATAGAAATACCTTTCTCATTCGAATTCGCCCATTATATTCCGTTTTCCTACTTTTAAGAAATTATCGAGACCCACAGCGGATCCATGGGATCGATCACTTCTGACGATGCTTTGTGTGTGTAGATCTAAGGTGGTCGGTTCATGTCACAAACTATCTTTAAAAAATATTAAAATAAACTCATTTATTTTACAAATCCCCCCACATGGATTTTTCTAGACTTTGTATATGATTAATATGATGCTTAAATCAACATATTTACGCATTCAGAAATTATTTTGTAATTAGTTCGAGGTCAAAGACTGACTTTGACTGATTGAAAGATTGACTGGACTATACCGCACATTGTTCTGGTTGTAACCCGGACGGTGAATTCATGCGTAAACATTGTGCACGCGCAGTCCAGCACGCGCGGCCTTTATTAGAGAATAGTGGCCTGTTCATATCCTCTATGTATGCGTGGTTTGGGTCAAATGTCCAAAAACATTAGGCAACTGGAATGGTAAACAGGTTTGTTTGTGTGGTGGTAAATGGTCAACTGGACGCTTCGTGCAACTAAATGTTTTCTCAAAACACATTGAATAGTATCCTTCACATATTGTTTTGTAGTCCAATATATTAATATTGTTTTTTAGTTAAATATATATAAACATAACACTTTTTAAGTTGTAGACGTATAGTTATTGGAACATATAAATATCCAAACAATACAAATAAGAAAAACAAAATTAATCTTGTTCTTTGGTCAGGGGATTTTAGAGTAAGTTGAATAACCTGACGCAGACATATTTCCTTGTCTTACACTAGGCATTCAACTCGCGTATGAATATTGCATTTCTGTTTTAAAAGAAGACAGGAAATAAGCTAAGGTCTCTAGTCCTGCTACTAATGCTCAGCAATCTGTCACTCCGATCTACCACCCTGAGTAGGTGTTAAAATCCTATCGTCGATTAACGTTTCTTGCTATAATAGTTGTTGCTGTGACGAAAAGGACGTCGAGGCAAATTGATTCTTAAATAATGACGTATTTTCATCATGCAAATATACTGCGTTAAATATTGGAAAATAATACATTTACACATTTTTTTATGAATAAATTTGCGTAAAATTATATACATTTGAGTTGATAGCCGCATTTAAGTGTTACAACGGTAGTTTCTGAAAACTCAGGTCATTTGCAAAATAATCTTAAATTTTAGCCAATGAATCTCTCTCAGATATCCCCTTTTTTACGGTAATACATTTTAACACAAAATAACATTTTTTTTTTAAAGCTTGTGGAACGCATTCGCAGTAAATTTGTAAACTATATCTGTTGTATTAAAGCTCAAACCGTAGAGTGGAATCACTTGGGAATTATTGCGATACTTGTTTACCGGATTCCTGGATGTGACAATATCCCACTATGTCTGCATTGCTGGAAAGCACTAGATCCGTCAGATATTGCTGATGACTTGACAGCCAATCTGTTGCAAACGGCATATTCACGGAGCTCGTTAAAGCGAAAGCAATATGTTTTGGACATATTAAGTAACGTGACAAGACGATGTGTCACGCCGATACAGTGTTGAGAATTTAAATAAATAATAATAAACTGTGCCAATAGCAACCCCTATATGACAAATTATACATTAATCATGATAGAACGCTACGGTTTTGAGTAGACAATTCAGTTGAACGAGTTGTTATATTTATATGTAAGTGTTAATCTTCATATACGCAATTCATATAATTTCGTCGGTGTCGAAATGAGCATTCATGAGCGTCCGCTAAAACCGGACAAGCCGCGCCGGGCCTGGATCAAATACGTGACCGCGGAACATGCACCGACTAAGCTAAGTGTCGAGGGCACGTGCGACAACATGTCGAAGCAGAAGCGAGCTTCAAAACTAACAAAGGTAAGCGGGAACTGATATTCGTAAATAGTTTCGAGCAGATATAAGAATAAATACGTTGTTTGTGCTTTTTCTTTAAATTTTAATAAAGTTTTATCAATTTTGACACGATATTTGATAAGTATAATTTTAAGCTCTTTGACATATACATGTATTTACATTGTTTCTCTTATATTTATTACGAGTATTGATTACGAAATATTATATGGTATTGAGATGTTTTTGTAGAAAATTAAATGAACTGTATCTGCCGTCATGGATTTATTAAAGCCAAGTACCTAAGATTCATCGTTTAAAATGGTTAAAACGCGCGGATTAAATAGTTGTTTCTGATAGCATGTTTATTTATGCGGCGCGACACTGGATTCCATCCTGGAAACATGTTTGTGGGTAGAGAAAGTGTAAGATGTATTATATTTTGGTTTAGAACTGCATTTAATCGACAACGAACATGCTATTTCTAGTAATGTTAACAAATAAGGTTTGACAAATTTACCACTAAAATTAAAAAGTGATTCTTTCTTTGAGATGGACCGAACTCATATTGACGAGTGTTATTTTGCTGTGGCATCGTTCCGAAAATAATTCATTTCGGAAGCTGAACAAGATCCAAGTTCACAATTTAACACAGTTTGTTCATTTTAAATGGCACAGAATGAAAGATGAACATCAATTGCAGGATAAACGGAAATATTAAACTAATATTAAGCACTCAATCTTTATTTTTAAACTAATGCACTCCGTAAATTCCTCCATGTTACGATGTGTAATGGGCACAATTAGAAACGTGTGTACTGCTTGTTTGAAGGTCAGTAAAACAGACCTATATAAACACTCTTTAGATTGAATATTAAACATGTTTAGAAAGCAATACAACATTATGAATTTTCGTGTATTAATCACTGATGTTCAAACTTAAAGGGACTGTAAACCACGAATGACGGAAAAAGAAAAGTTCTAAAATTCCGTATTTTTTATACAATTATTAGTTTATACTGATTAAAATATCACGACTGGTATATAACATTACTTGATTTTTTTGATTTTTTTAAATTTTTACTTTATTTTTTATTTATTTATTTTTACTGGGTATGTCTACCAGGTAACTACCAGTTAAGTACATTTGTATAAATAAAGCAAGTAGATTGGTCATCATCGTCACGTTGTAAACCCAGGAATGCAAATTGTGCATGCGTAGTGAATTGTATATATTTTATATATAAAATTATCTATCTACTTGCGTTATTTATAGTGTGTTTATCGTTATGTCACCTATTTTCGCTATGTACTTTCGATTTCACATCGCTAAATTTTATTAACGAATATACTGAAAATATGAACTTTTTTCAAGTTATGTAATAAACCAGTCGTGATATTTTAATCAATATAAACTAATAATTGTAAAAAAATACGGTATTTTATAACTTTTCTTTTTCGTCACTTGTGGTTTACCGTCCCTTTAAATAGACTATACAAAATACGCAGATACCATGTGCTGTGTAGAAAACTGTGTCCTTTCATAAAATATTTTGTCCAGACAAAATTGGTTTTACAACTTTAATGAAATAATATATTATACTTCACGTGACTTTTCTATTTTAAATTTCCATATACCAATCCCTGCATAATTTCCATATACCATGAAATTGCAACGCAATATATCCGTATCGGACTATAATTTTGTATTCAGTTTCAGTTTATTGGCAGAATCAGCAAATACATGCCTTTGGTCACATAATAATTAACAGCATTACATAACATTATCACATTACCTTACATGTACATAACTAGGATATAATATTATTTAATATAAAAAAATGCCTGCGATTGAGGCCCACAGTAGTGGAACGGATTTTCAGAAAATTCCATGATGAGCGCTTGNTTTTTTACAATTATTAGTTTATATTGATTAAAATATCACGACTGGTATATAACATTACTTGATTTTTTATTTTTTTTTATTTTTACTTTATTTTTTTATTTTTACTGGGTATGTCTACCAGGTAACTATAAATAACGCAAGTAGATTGATCATCATCGTCACGTGGTAAACCCAGGAATGCAAATTGTGCATTCGTAGTGAATTGTATATATTTTATATATAAAATGATCAATCTACTTGCATTATTTATAGTGTGTATATAGTTATGTCACCTATTTTCGCGATGTACTTTCGATTTCACATCGCGAAATTTTATTAACGAATATACTGAAAATATGAACTTTTTTCAAGTTATGTAATATACCAGTCGTGATATTTAAATCAATATAAACTAATAATTGTAAAAAACTACGGTATTTTATAACTTTTCTTTTTTCGTCACTCGTGGTTTACAGTCCCTTTAAATAGACAAAATACGCAGATACCATGTGCTGTGAAGAAAACTGTGTCCTTTCATAAAATATTTTGTCCAGACAAAATTGGTTTTACAACTTTAATGAAATAATATATCATACCTCACGTGACTTTCCTATTTTAAATTTCCATATACCAATCCCTGCATAATTTCCATATACCATGAAATTGCAACGCAAAATATCCGTATCGGGCTATAATTTTGTATTCAGTTTCGGTTTATTGGCAGAATCAGCAAATACATGCCTTTGGTCACATAATAATTAACATTATTACATAAAATTATCATATCACCTTACATAACTAGGATATAATATTATTTAATATAAAAAATGCCTGCGTTTGAGGCCCACAGTAGTGGTACGGATTAGAAAATTCCATGATGAGCGCTTGATTTTCATATACAATATGTACGTTTGAATTGTTTGTTACATAAAATACAGAATGCCATTTCGGTATCATACAATAATTGAGATATTTAGTGGCATAGTAAATATTGCCTTCCTCAAAGAGTTCTGTCCACATCGGCTTGCGGCGCAATATTTACTACACGTCTAAACTTCACGTGGTATTGATATATTATATACATGCATGCGGATAGTTCATTCGATGACAGTATGATGTTTTGTTGCTATAAATTGCATGATGTGTGTGCTATTTCTCCTGCAATACAGAAATTACAATATTTAGGGATTGCTGCTATTGATCTTAAGTAAGAAAAAGAAATACTTATGGGAAATTTGCATTCAGACGTATTGTGGAAATAGCTATGATCACCGATCACGCCTTATTGAAAGACTATATGGGATTGTGATATCTGACAATAGAATTGTATAATCCGATACATATAGTTGTTCTAATGCTTCTGCCAACAACTAAAATCAATCGTGTCAATTGTTGCCCTGTTTTTTCCCTGATTGAATAAAAGTTTCTTATAGTTTGTATACAGCTTTGATGATTTACAGATAAAAAATACAACCCATTTTGAACAACGTGTACAATCAAACATAACTTATGGATGCGTTTATTAATGAATACATTTTTGACTCATAAACTGTAAGGTTATTACTGAACATCCTTGTATATTGTTCTGTAACTTCAGCAGATGGACACTTAGTTTAAAACCAGTTAGTCTTTAACTTCACTATGTTACAATTAAAAATGCACAATACTAGTTTATAATTGAATATTTAATGATTTAATAATAATAAAATAATAAATAATATTACTTTAAATATTTAGCTAAAGGAATGTAGATAAGTCATAAGTCAGTACTCATGTCATGTGTACACAGTTTTTTTATTATAGACATATGTATTTTTAAAAAGCTGACTTTTAAATTGTTCTATTGTATTATATCACTTTGCGTCGCTGCTATTCGTAAACGCGACTGTAACAAATAAATCAGCAAATTTAAAGATAAGTTAAACGCCAAAACACGGGTCAAAAGGCCTCGATGGGAAAATTACCAGCACGTTCCTGCCACTTTGTATATTTTTCGTTTTTTATGGTAATGCTTTTCTAATTAAACTTTCAAATCGGACCGAATATCCCTAATAGCCAGTGTATGCACATCACATAGCGTTCACTTCCTGCCTATCCGTCCAAAGGGTAAATAACGTCGTTTAGTCTTGTAGAGCGAACTATTGGTTTTAGCTGTCCATGTCATTGCTTTTTTATAGACTTGACAGTGAAGTTTGTGAGCAACGTTCAGGACTTAAATACAAATAATATTTATTATTATTATCGAGATACATGATTATCAATAATAATAATAATAAAAAATAATAATACAAAAAATAATAATAATAAAAATAAATAATAATTATAATAATAATAGTATTATTATTTTTATTGCTTGAACTCAAACATGTAGAAATAGTGATGTTGTTTTTTATAATTAATTAGTACTATAAGATACACAATTGTATATAAGAATTGTAATATTAAATATAAAAAAACATTCAATCTTTTTATTGGATTATCTAGTAAAACTTTAATATGATCGGTTAAACATAATATTACCAAACTGATTATGGAAAACGTTGATGGTGGACACATGAAGACGGACATTAAAACCATTGCTGGAGTTTGTCAAAAAAATAAGTTTGTGATGAAGTACGAAGGTTTCTTCAAGACATCCATTGACAGCCCCGACCGGAAGCCGGTTAAGCGGTCGCCAAAGGGGCTCATTCAGGTAAGTACCACAGCAGGAGGCTGCTCGGTCGCCGGGTTAAGCCATGCATGTTTATACACATCAATAGTTGTGTATGGTAGTCTCCCCGAGTCATTCAGGTTCGAACCACAACTAGAAGTTGCATGGTATAATCGATCACTACATGTTGTTTTTATATAAATAAATATGCTTNATGTGAATAACACTTTTGGGATATAAAACTGGAATGAAACTGGTGAGACTTCGTTATCGATTTCGTTAAAATGTCGAATGTACTCGAATAACGCGATGTTTTGGTGAACAATTGATGGATTAAATTTAAGAAAAGTGTCAGTGAATTACATTCTTTAACATTTCGAAGGAAATCGATGTTGAATTAACAGGGTAATTTCTTTGATGAATAAGTCGTTTCTTTGTCATTCGATCAAAGAATGTCTATCCACAAAGAATTGCCTGCTTCCACCAAGTGCTTTAAAACGGGGATAAATGCTTAATCATGCTTCACATAGGTGTCTACACATTTTGTAAATTTCAATTTGCAGCCATTTTGGATTTTGGTATTTTACAGTGGAGAAACAAGAATTGTAGTTTGAACAATACCGTCTGTGTTCTACTTGAGTGTGTAACATTTGGAACGCCGATTAAATTTTAATCGAGGCGTATAACGATATTTTCTCTCGTTACTTTTCTTTTGCGTGGAATTCTTAAGGACTATTTCGAGTTCCGTAAACGGGAAAGATCTCAATTAATATTACTACGCAATGTTAGATTCAGTTAATTTAATCTGGTTTTGCTTTTATTTTAGCGATTAAAGACTACTATTTTGATTGCATCAGAAATAAATTTAATATACAAAAAATATTGTAGGATAAATAGAATATTATGTAAGTGTGATTGTGTACTTAAATTTATCCCATTCGTCTCAGAAAGGCTTAGAAGGCTCGCCAAGCCTCGCCATGTAAACCTTTCTTCACTCGTGACACTAACATAGTATTCTCTATAACTCCAATGATGAAGATGATTAAGATAATTATTTTGAGTTGCATAGCAAATTCAATTATTATTGGTAATTATGTACGTTGTAATTAAGTGTGGTTGTGAAGCAAGTAAGCAGTTTAATCATCATCATCGTGTTTTCGTATTGTGGCGTTTTCATCATCTCGTTGTCGCATGTAGCGTTATCGTTTGGAAACGTTTATGGTACACCCTGATGCTGTGATGATGTCAAAATTCTATGACGGCATGATATAAAAAAGGTGTCATGGCGTAACAAATAACTCGACGTGTCGACTAAAGTACGATGGCTTGTCATTTACACAAGAGCATGAAGCCAAAAATTATGTTGATTTGTCGACTTAGGATAAGATTTCAAGACTTAAAGAACCCGCATGTTGGCATAACAGTCTAAATCTCTGACGATATTTTATCGTTTAGATGTCCTGTACACAACTCAGAAATAGTTAAATATACAGGACGGCTAAAGGATAAAATCGCCATCATACTTTCCAGTACGAGCCGTTTGTGTTTAATGAGTTCTTGCAGTCTCATAAGCCATAATGCAAATTGTTGTAGTGGAGTTTGAGTAATCTCCTGGAAATGCCTGAACTATTGTGGGATTTGCAATTATGATATCCCAGTATATTAACATATTCATATTTTGTTTTGTTCTAGAATAGAAAATCATATTTAGATGTGCTAATGTTGCCCATTTGATTATGATAGTTCGTTAAAAAGACATTTGCACCGGGGCTGACGCAAATTTCTAACACTTCCGGTAATTACTTTGTCCGAAATGACGTGTAGAGTGGATTATTGTTGATGCAGCAGGACTCTCTCTACAAATATTGCAAAAATATCGTTATATGAAAATAACCTTTTTGAACCGCGATACTCTTTTTTTTTACCTTAATTGAATCCAACATTTGTCACAAAATGCTCGTTCCAGCTTTTAACATGTAGCGCTATATTTTACACAAGAACAAATAGGTGGCTCCATCTGGATCTTGATTACAATGTCATTAATTATGTTCTACTTAAAGTCCCATTTTTCGACGGTACAAAGAGTAGAAAAGTAAAGTATAAAAGAACGTAGACATGCTTAACACTGTTTGGATTAAACAACGATGAATGCTTTAAAACCGAATGAACATATCTGAACTCTTTTTAAATGACATTTACCCGATTTAGCTTTACCAAAGTGTGTAGATGTTTTTTTTTCTACATAACATCGTACGTTTATATCTTTGCATAACAATTTAATTACAGATCAATAACACAATTTTAGTTCTGACAATAATTGTACTTTCAATTAAACGTTTAGGATCGTGTACCCGCGTTAGTAGGAGGAAATGGCGGTTTTTAAACATCGAACTTACAACGATAACTCAAATAAAGACATTAATGGAAATGGATATATGGCGTATAAGAATCTTTCAGGATTAAATAACTGTGAGATCGTCCGAACAGAATATCAAAATTCGCCAAAACTTGCATCAAAACGTCGACGGAAATTGAAACGTCAATCTAGCGTTTGTCACAACTTCGCTGCGGATTTGAACCGAACGGCAGGTGACGAAGTGAGCAATGTGAGGTTTCTCGACGTAAGTGTAAAATATGTGTCGTGTTCTGAGAAAACTGGGCATAATGCTTTTGCGTAAAGTGTCATCCCAGATTAGCCTGTGCAGTCCGCACAGGCTAATCAGGGACGACACTTTCCGCCTAAACTGGATTTTCGCTTAGCAGAGACACATTATTTAAATGAAAATGCCATAAAAGCGAAAATTGTCGTCCCCGATTAGCCTGTGCGAACTTCACAGGCTAATCTGGGACGACACTTTGCGCACACGCATTTTGTCCAGTTTTCTCATAACACGACACATATAAGCCTGCTTTTAACACGATCTTTGATAGGAAAATAAGAAATAATGGTTATAAGTTTCATGTAAAACACGTGTAGCCTTTCAGCGTGTTTCTCAGCACATCACTGATTGGTTTCTGTGAGATGGAAATGTTATTAACCCTTTGCATGCTGGGAAATTTGTCGTCTGCTAAAATAACGTCTGCTGAATTTCTAAAATAAGCATTTTCTTCGATTTTTTTTTGGGAAGAATACTATCAGAATAGCAAACAGTTTGGATCCTGATGAGACGCCACGTTCTGTGGCGTCTCATCTAGATCCATACTGTTTGCAAAGGCCTTCTAAATTCGGTTCCAGCACTGAAAGAGTTAAATCCCTGCTGTGTTGTAATCGAGATGATATGACATTCAGTTAGGAATTAATGTACAGATAGTCCATCGGGGTTTCGTCAATGGAAAAAGTAGACTTGATAATTACACTACAATTAGAACAGAATAGCTTATTAATTAGCGAACTCTGTTTTAAAGGCATATGTAAATGTTAGTTTCATTTTAATTTTCAACGTGGGTGTCGTTTGCCTTGGGGCAGAATCGTACTAAAACATAGACGTTCACGAAGTTTTAATGCTTTTATTCTTATAGCACTTAAGCTCTTTATTCCAAATCATGTGTTGATACTTAGTCCTTATTATGTAAACTATAATATTTCTAAATGGGAGATAAGTAGCCATTAGTATAAGAAAAGTTGAACACATATATAGTTAACCCATTTATGCCTAGTGGACTCACCCATCCTTCTTAATTGGATCAATTTATTTCCAAAATAAGGGATGTCTAGTATATTTATTTCTATATTTAGAATATTTCTTACAGAAATTCCTTTAAGCAAACAGCGCAGACCCTGATGAGACGCCGCATCATGCGGCGTCTCATCTGGGTCTACGCTGTTTGCCAAGGGCTTTTTTCTAGACGCTTTAAACGAGGCATACATGGCTTAAGTATGTGAACAAAGACTCTTTCATATTTTCTCGTGGCAATGCCTCTGTTCGCATAAAGGGTTTAAACAGCCGTGAGCATATTATCTATTACTTAGCCCGACATAACGTCGATCTCTGGCAGTCTACTTTTAATAGAAAGATAACGTTTCCGTGTTACTCATCAAGTGGTTGTCATTTGATGGGCGACACGTTGTGCTTTGATGCTGAGTAGAAAGAAAAGCACGCGCATAACAACCCAAGTATCTGTATCTTCAATAGAAACCCTTCGACAGCCACTGTCGTATGTTTTCGTAAATAGGGCATTAATGAGCTTTAACTTAGGAGGTTTCCACAATTGAAGATGTAAATGAAATGTACGTTACGTGGACAGGGCACATCTAAAATTTGCATTAAATCTGGATTATTGATTACAGAAATAACGGTCTTATGATTCAGTTCATGCGTGTACAAGTTAAATGTAAGTGTTATTCAGATACATTTGGGGTAAAGTGATCTTACATATATTTTACAACATCACACTTTAGTTTACTTTGAATCTGTATCGTCTCAACATCCTATGCCATATACTTCTGTAGGGTTCCGATTTCTCAAATCAGTACCGACTCATGTACCTGCCGGCAACAGAATATGGACGTACTGCTGATCTATACAGTTTTAATTTCCGTTCACAGCATACTAAAAATAATGTTGTAGATGCCAGTAGTTCACACTGTCTCCCTTCGAGGTTGAATTAAAACGCAAAATACAATCAGAACTGCATGCCCTCATTTACGCACGCACTAAAAAATGAACACGTTTGTTTGTATTTCAATTTTTTGGAGGATGTTCAAGTCATCTTCAACAAATTGGAATCCTGTATTGGTGTCTTATCGTCTGATTCGTTCTGCAAATTTCAGGCCGCTGCCAAGGGGAACCTAGAGGAGTTTCAACGCCAGTACGAGAACGACGCCTCGCGGCTGAGCGTTCGAGATGGCAAGGGTCTGTGCCCCATACACAAGGCGGCGGAGTTTGGACGTCTCAACATCCTGCAGTTCATCGTGGATCAGGCTGGAGGTAAGAGCCTGGAAAGGGAGTTTGGCATTACTTTACTTTAAACCTTCTTATACTTTCGCTTGCATCGAACATTTATAGAAACGTACTCATTGCTTGGGAAGTATCAGTACTATACAATATAATATATAAATTGCAAAACCTATGCTCTGACATTTCTCAAAAACGGCCACTGAGTGGACATCGAGCTCGAGACCTTCCGATCCTAAGGTGGACACCATATCCACTACACGGTTAAGACCAACTACCAATTATTCCCCTACTGTTTAGATCTGAACGTACCAGACAAACTTCTTAATACACCTCTACACGTGGCGGTACGCACGGAGCAGGTCGGCTCCATCAAGTTCCTGTTGGATCATGGGGCCGACTCTACCATAGCCAACGACGACCAAATGGCTCCTATTCACCTCGCTGTCGACATCAACGCGAAGAAAGCACTCAGAGTAAGAACACGGACGTTACGTGTGTTGTATGACATTTCAATTTTAGCAACAGTTAAACTTACACAAGTGCAAGATATGTGTGGGAGACTTAAACTTACACTTTATACTATTTATTGGAATATTTTTATGAAGTGTCTATCTTTTGACAGGCGCTGCTGGCAAATGACAAGGTTGACCCTAACTTGAAGGGAGAGAAGGGGTTGAATGCGCTTCACTACTGCGCCTACAAGGATAGAGCGGATTGCGCCAAGATCCTCGTAAGTACTAGACAGAGCAGAGTGCGCCAAGATCCTCGTAAGTACTGGACAGAGCCGAGTGTGCCAAGATCCTCGTAAGTACTAGACAGAGCAGAGTGCGCCAAGATCCTCGAAAGTACTAGACAGAGCAGAGTGCGCCAAGACTCTCGTAAGTACTAGACAGAGCCGACAGCGCCAAGATTCTCGTAAGTACTATATAGAGCCGAGCGCGCCAAGATCCTCGTAAGTACTAGACAGAGCTGAGTGCGCCAAGATCCTCGTAAGTACTGGACAGAGCCGAGTGCGCCAAGATCCTCGTAAGTACTGGACAGAGCCGAGTGCTCCAAGATCCTCGTAAATACTGGACAGAGCAGAGTGCCCCAAGATCCTCGTAAGTACTAGATAGAGCCGAGTGCGCAAAGATCCTCGTAAGTACCAGATAGTGCCGAGTGCGTCAAGATCCTCGTGAGTACTAGACATAGCCGAGTGCGCCAAGGTTAACCGTAAGTACTAGTCAGCCGAGTGCGCAAAAATCTTCATAAATACTAGAGAGAGCTGAATGCGCCAAGATCCTCGTAAGTACTAGACAAAGCTGAATGCGCCAAGATTCTCGTAAGTACTAGACAAAGCTGAGTGCGCCAAGATCCTCGTAAGTCCTAGACAAAGCTGAGTGCGACAAGATCCTCGTAAGTACTGGGGCTATTTCAAACAAATTAAAGCGTTGATTATAAACTGTGTAAATTGAGTTATCAGTCAATCAACATACTAATCTCAATGTAGCCTGCCAGCAACGTATTGGCGATATTTTTACAAACAATGTTTTGTGTAACTCTTGTCTTTCTGATCCGATTTGGACCATCACAAGCTTCAGTTACCGGCAAATATAAGACAATTTAAGTCGAACTTACTATACGTTAATGTAAAGTAATAACCATTTCTTTTCTATATACAGTCTTGCTGAAGACGCGCATTTTAGGTGATTATCTTGTGAAAATTATAAACAACGTACGGTTGACGGCTCAAGATTTTTCCAATTATACTAATAGCTCTTAAAGGTGAGATAAAAAAACAGACGATGACAACTACAAAACACAATTTACTATAGGCCTACAGTTTGAATTAAATATTGAAACAGATATATAATTTAACTTGCAAGCTATCAATAATGTTCACATAATTTGCGTTTAGTTGGAGAAAGGCGCGATACCGTCTCAGAAGTGTGACAACGGTTGCTTCCCCATCAACATCGCGGGCAAGTGCGCAGCGGCGAAAACTCTCGAGATTCTCATTCAGTACGGTATGTGCATTGCGATATCGCTTTACAAGCAATCTTTTTTTTACGCTATATGGCTATTCTACGGTGATTTTGTACCAATGAACAGCATGCACATGGGTCAATAGACATTCGCAAGTTGTTTAGCAATACAGTTACGAAACATCATTCCATTGAGAACGTTAATTACATGTATTTAATTTTCACTGTTAATTTAAATTCATTATTTTATCCAAAAATTGTATGAAGTCTGACAACTATACCGAGAGTTCCTTTTAAAACGCATCTGTTTATTTGGACTCTTTCTTCCATTCAATCGATACATACATTTTCANCCCCCCCCCCCCTCGAAAATATGATTACTTAGCCGAAAGTCGTTTTTATTTTATCGCAGCGGATAAGGTTGGGTACAAGAAGGAGGACGTTCTGACCTTCACGGACAAGGAGAACAACATGCCGCTGCATTGCGCCGTCAACAGCGGCGACCTTAAGGTGACCTCCTGCCAGGGGCCCCTGTACTTTCAGAGTATCAATAGAAACGTAGCGCTGGCACTTGTTATTAAAGCGACCTTATAGAACAATATCCAGGGCCATATTCCTAACACGTATCATCCTCATTACTTTTGTAAACTAGTAAACATTTTTTGACAATTGGGGTTTCCTGTGCATTAATTTCTTTTATATTGCAATGTTTTATTCCACTTGAATATGAAAATTAAGTGTTAATTGTTTTATTCAGAAAAAGCTATTTTCATACCTTCAATACAAAACATGCTCGAGTGTGTGCTCTACAGACACAACCTATTTTATGTTTAAAACACACCAAGATGGGGTTTTTCAAACAACAGTTCTTCTTAGCCTTCCTTTCAAGACTTTAAGTAGCATTAAAACACCACCATACTATTGTTGTCCACAGGCGGTGCAGGTGTGTCTGTCGGCAGGAGCCCCCGTCGACGCCAAACAGGTACCGATGACGACCGAATTCAAATGTAGTATCGTAAGCTTTTCCTGGGAAGACAAATTTTCACAAGCGTTAAGTGTCGTCCCTGGTCAGTCATTCACGCTGACCCTGGTCCGCAACTACGACGGATTTTAGTGTTTAACTACGTAACAACTGAAAATACTTACCAACGAAAATGCGTGTGCCTTAGGTTCATTTATTTTAACAAGGTATATAACCAACTTAAAGATTAAACTCATTAATGTTCCTAGTGTTCAACCAGGACTTGCACTTTGCACAAACAGAAAACACCATACACCATACGGAGGAAAGTGTTGTCCCGCTTAGGCTGATATATATATGTGTATGTGTATGTGTGTGTATGTGTGTTAGTGTGTACGTGTGTGTGTGTGTGTGTGTGTGTGTGAGTGTGTGTGTGTGTGTGTGTGTACTGTACATGAGTAAAATAGTTACTATTATCAAATCGTTGTTTGGTGTCGGCAGGAGGACAGCTCGACGCCGCTGCACTTCGCGGCGGCCCAGGGGAGCGAGGACATGGTTCGGCTGATGCACGAGGTGCAGCCTGAGCGCTTCAAAGCCGCCCTCCATATGCAGGACGTCCTACGCATGACGCCACTCCACCGCGCCTCCCTCTTCAACCACGTGGCCGTCGTGAAACTCCTCCTCGAGCACGTGAGTATAGAGCGCCAGCTAAGAATTACAAGACGCGATAAGTAATAAGCCCTCTACCCCATTATCGTAAAGCCGTATACATTTATTTATATCTCCACTTTATAATTTGTTGTATGACTATCTTTAAGTAGAGTGTTGAATTTGAGTATTTATAATATATTTCCCCACTAAGACAATGGCGTTACATTCGAAACTGTCCACACACATATCGCTTCGTTTCATTTCCTCCCCAGGGCTCAGACATCGACGCCCGGGACACTCACGAGCGTACACCTCTGATCCTCGCCTCTACGAAAGGCGGTTGGCGGACAGTTCACCTGCTCCTCGAATCCGGCGCCGACATCAACCTCAAAGACAAGGAGAACCGGAACTTCCTGCATTTCGCTATTAAGAACGGGGTGCCAATAAATAACTTCGGTTGTGCAATTATTAAGGTTAGAAACGACACTGTCTTGAAAGTAAATATAATATGCTTAATGCACGCGTGACCCGGGTCAGTCTGTGCAGTCTGCGGAGGCTCATCCGACACGAAACTTTTCGCAAACAGTGAATTTATTTGACCCTTAACGCAAATAATAACGCCCTTTTGTCGATGATATTTATATCAAATTCGTTTTCATTACACTTCTTGTTTCGGCATAGCGTTCTTAGATAACTTTTGTGCATAATTGTGATTTTTTTCAGCGGTGGGAAAAGATAATACACCCAAGAACTGACTGAACATAATTATGAATAATTGACTTTGTTTTATAGTTTGATCAGAATGTAATGTGGATTCATATAATAACATAACCATTTTATTTCGCCTGTATCTGCGGTACGAAAAACAATTCTTGCAGACGCACTCAGTGTTTCTATACATGTGCGTGGAATGAAATGCGTGTGCTTCAATGGTCGCGTAGTTTTTACTTCACTTATAAATACGTACATACATACTTTTTAGATGAAAAGGATTGTTTATATGATAAGGTGAGCTAGTTAAAATAAATTAAAATAAAGGTAAGTTGAGAAGCGACATCTATGAAACTTCTCAAACCTTTTATTATATTCGGTTTTTGCATATAACTAGTTAAATACCCTAAACAAATCCTTACTTTTTTATGTGCAGTATTATTTCCGCCAATTTTTGGTATAACTACCAATATTATATACGTCGAAAAAGATTACCCGTACGAGCTCTATTGAGAAAGTATACCCGTATGATCTCTATTGAAAAAAACAACCTTATGAACTCTGTTGGTAAAGACTACCCGTATGATCTCTGTTGGTAAAGTCCACCCGTATGTTCTCTGTTGAAAAAAACTACCCGTATGCGCTCTGTTGGTAAAGACTACCCGTATGATCTCTGTTGGTAAAGACTCCCCGTATGAGCTCTGTTGGAAAATACTTCCCGTATGATCTCGGTTGGGCAAGACTACCCGTATGATCTCGGTTGGTAAAGACTACCCGTATGAGCTCTGTTGGTAAAGACTTCCCATATGATCTCTGTTTGTAAAGACTACCCGTATGGTCTCTGTTGGTAATTACTACCCGTATGATCTCTGTTGATAAACACTACCTGTATGATCTCTGGCGTTAAATACTACCCGTATGATCTCTGGCGGTGAAGACTACCCGTATGAACTCTTTTGGTAAATACAACATGTATGATCTCTGTTGATAAATACTTCCCGTATGATCTCTGGTGGTAAGGACTACCCGCATGATATTTGTTGGTTAAGACTACCCGTGTGATCTCTGTATGTAAAGACTACCCGCATGACCTCTGTTGGTAAAGACCTACCGTATGGGTGGTTATTTAGCCTGTGCTTCTACCTCTACATTTACATGCACTCCATGGACTTATAAAAATACAGCGCTTGCATTCCAAGCGCTCCCTAACATCAATTTATTTTATTACTAAGCTCGAATATGTTTCACTACTTCATTTGAAAGCTAGTCCAACTTCACTTCGTGTTGCACTACTGAACTTGAAATCAAAGCGATATTAAACTTGAATACCTAGTTCTATGATACGTCACTTGTAACAGTGCTAAACCTTAATACTCAACACATCTGCACTTTAACTTGAATTTCTCGTGCTATTGAACGCGAATTCTTGTCACTGCGTATTATTTAATCACAGCACTTCTAAGACTACTTTGTATAACAATTTGTTTTAGATCTGTTAACACTAGTATGGTTTTCCCAATATGTGTGAAAAGAAAGATTTAATTCTTCATACACCACATCGAAGTTTTTTCGAAGTTGCCGAGAGCAAGTCTTATCCCATTTCTGACTTAAACATGTACAAATAGAAACTCCAGGTCAACCTTATGGGGAAGTAACTAAGCGTGTTTTTTTTGGTTCGACCGTTATTTTTTACATCAAAGAAAATCAAAACAGGAAATGACGTAAGTAATTTCACGTGCATATATGAGTTGGACGACATTATATATCCCAACACAACTATACTCATAGCCTATTTTCAGGGGGTAAAGAATCTACTGAACGAGAAAGACGACCTGGGCTGCACGCCACTACACTACGCCTCTAAGGAGGGGCACCTGGTTGCCATTGACGACCTGATATCCCTGGGAGCCGTCATCAACGCCAAGAATAACGAGAAGAAGTCACCTCTACACTTTGCTGCCAGGTTGTGTGGAATGCTTTGTACTGTTACTGGTTAAGTTGAGAGAATATAATTTCCGGATGTGAAGGAGATTTTTGTTCATTTTTGTTTGGAAATTTGGATGATCATCATAATGATGATTATGGTTACGATGATGAAGACGATTACACGATTATAATTATCGTGTTCATAATCTTTATCTGGATAAGTATGACGTTGATTATGATGATGGTGATCATTATGATCCCAACGATTGAGATGATTGTACAGAAGACAACAGTGCATATTACAAAGATGATGAAGATAATAATGGTAGTGGTGGTGCTTGCGATCCTTTTTGGTAGCAGCCCCTGATTATTATAATCTTGTTATAATGATGGTAATAGTGAGTACTATGACGATAATGCAAATCTTCACTCACCTACCCAGGTATGGCCGCTACAACACGTGCCGCCGGCTCCTCGACTCCCCCATGGGACCCAACATCATCAACGAGACCGACGGCGACGGCTTGTCGGCTCTGCACTTCGCCGCAGAGAACGGCCACACCAAGATCATCACACTGCTCATGCAGAAGGGGGCCTATGTGACCAGGTGCGTGACACGTGTGCGGCATAAACTAGTTATGCTCATGCATGTGCTTGTGCTGATTAAAACAGTTAAAGAGGTATAGAGCTACACAAGTATTAAAATTAAAAAACCTTCCGCAATTAAAGATCAAGAAACAAGATGGCATGGAATGAAGGATATTTGAATACTGGTATTACCTATTCATATCTGGGTTCGAGTGATGCAAGGTGATTCTAATTTTCAGACCACTAATTATTGAGGTTCAGTCTGTTCCTATTTTAGGGACAACATGGATAACTCGCCGCTCCACCTGGCGGCCTCGAACGGTTACACGCGCTCCGTGAAACTTCTACTCATAGTGTATTCCAACTTACTGGATTGCGCTAATAAAAAAGGGGTGAGTGAAACTTCATTGTATTCTTACTTTTTGAGCTGCTCTTATAAAGAAGGTCTGAGGATTTATGTGAAAGACGGGATATGTATTTTGTAGCAGGGATATCGGTCCCCATCAATCGAAACAGCAGAAGACTTAGTCAAGTTAACACAAGTTGTAAGTAATACAATGTAGTTAGACATTGCTTTGTTCGAAATTATCTCTTCCGCCATGAATCTAAAATAGAAATGAAAAATGGTGTTGGGTTCAACTTCGAAATACATACACACACGCACGGATACAGACACCTTTACTTGCAAACACGCACGCACGTACGCATGCACAAACGATATCAAGTTAGTAATTAAGTTAGTAATTAAACACCATAAAATCGCTTGTCTATAAATAGAAAAATGAACCTACAAGTATACGTATTATGTACAGCAAACCGCCCTGCATATGGCCTCGCGCCACAACCATCCCGGGGCGATGGGTCTTCTGCTGACCCTGGGGGCGAACATTCTGAGTAAGGACAAGAACGAGGACACTTTCATGGACATCGCCTTGAGGGAAGGGCACTCTGAGGTCGCATTCGCAGTCATCAGGCACGAGAGGTATGGGTAGGATTGTGTACGGTTTTGAAGGTTTGTGTTTATACAGGAACACTGCATACACAATGGCATTTATCATACCGCTACATTGATATATGCCTCATATAACGCTGCTTGATATAATTTGTTTATTTCAGTTCAACAGGACGTAGTTTTATCAGTCGATGTTTGGAGGTAGGTCATATTACTCGGAATCAACAATTAAGTCATCATCTTTAGTACTTTAAATCAGATTGGATAACACAAACAATTTGAAACCAAGATGCAATACATTTTAGACACAAAAAGCAAAAAAAAAAAAAAAAAAAACTTGTTTTTCAAAAATTTAGCACATGTGCTCATGACGCAATTATTTACAACGTCAAACGTCAAAAATCATATTCATTCAGTAAAGTTGCATCATCGTAGCGTTTTTATTTAAAACTTATTTCTTTTAAAATGGGGACTAAGAGGTATGATAAACAGAAAAACAGATTACTACCTGATCATTTCGTAATATATCAGCCTCGGCACGAATAAAATAACGGCTAAAAAAAACTATCAGGCAGTAACTTGTTATTCTCTATGTATCCACATGACACTCTGACATAACACATAACTTCACTAGGTTAGTTTTTACAGCGGCGATATTAATTTACATACTTGGACTGAACAACAACAACAACATATTGGTATTGCATTAAATAAAATAAAACCAAAAAAATTCCATTTGTGTCAAGTTTTCAAGGGCATGGTGACAAAATTAATTAAAGTCTAAGCAAATAAATGCAACATTCTAGCCGTTAATAAAGCTAAATAATAAGTTAATTTAGCATAAATCAGTTATTAACAGTGAACGTCTAATGATGTTTTATTATAACGAATTTGAATGCGTACTATAAACAGACAGTTTTTTTACTCGGAATTATATTGCTCATTTTGTAGATAATTTAAATTACCTGAAATTCTTGTGTATGTGTGTGTGTTTTTAAGCCCCAAGTAATCTTAAATTATTTTGATGTAGGGATTTAGCGGGGGAAAAATGATTTGGGCCTCACATGGGGCATGTTGACATCTTTCATAAAACCACTCTTTGGATGGTAAGAATTGTTCGTTGTAAATGACTTATTTGTGCTTTTTCCACTGAACTACTTCTATTCAATCATCAATTCAGCATATATTCCATGAGGTTTGTTCTTTATAAGACAATTTTAATAACAAGTGATACAGTGTTACTTTATATAAACTCAAATATCTAATACTAACAGGTTGGGTGTGTCCGTATAAACGAGAACATTGAGAAATAAAAATGGGAGAAAAAAGTGGGGCATTTTTTTAAAGGGTGGGGTATAACAACAGAAGGGAGATGCTCGCCATGTCATTCCGATTTAGTTCAATCCCTAGTTCAATTCTTTTAAAATGGCGTCAGTTGTTAAGAAAGTTAATTTCTGTTTGATTGAAAACTTGTTCGTATGTAAGAAATGCATTTAAATATGTTGATGATCGGAAACGCTTGTTGCGAATGTCATATATAAATCAGCGTTCATACGATGGAGTATACTTAGTCGATTTACTCCAGAGACATCACAGAGGAACCACCAGCCACCACGTGTCAAGAACTTAAACGATAAATAATTATCATATCATGCCGTTTTGTAGTTTTGTCATTTAGATGTCCACTAGGGAATATATCTGCCAAGTTTATTTATTTAAACAATGGTAAATATACCCTATGTTTTTGCTCCATTGAAAACAAAGTGTGCTGAATATAGCACGTTTTGTGCCGTGGAGAATGTGTCATTAAAAACATGACTGATGGTGAAATGCTTTGGGAATTATGCAACTGTATTATTTCAGAATATTGACCAAATTTATAAATGATTAATGTGTTTTTGTAAGGAGGTACAGCTATGTTAGTGTCATTGTGAACTTGAATTAATCCGACGAGTTGAAGAAAGGTTTATACGACGAGGCTTGCCATTTTCAACTTAAAACATGCGTTCACATACAACTCTTTTAAGTCACCGACATTGTTCTAAATCCATTAAACATTGTTCAACAAATACACGTAATTTAAAATATTGCGTTATTCGAGTACATTATACAGTATTAAAGAAATATACAATGCAATCTCACCGGTTTCATTCGAGCTATATATTCCAACACTTGTTTCCACATTTAAAAAACTCCATTATAAACACACAAATACGCCATAGTTTAATGCAACTGCGTGTCTAAATTCCCAGACACTCGCGTCCGTGAACTGAATGAATGATGCAACACAGTGACGTAATGTCAGCAGGCAAGCGCATGCGCTTTGGCGATTTATTTTGCATTGAGTTAAAAAAATCAACAGAAACGCTGTATCGGATTAATAACTTATGGCTATTATTTTATACGGTACATTGATTTGAAATGTATTCATTCAATTGATGTATTTCGAAATGTAAGCACAAGTGAATGATGATGTTGATACATTGTAAATCGTCTACAAGTCTTAACTGCATTTGACCTTTCACCGAAAGTGAAAGGCAAAACAAAGTAATCAGCTATGTACATGCAGTAGCACTGTAAAGGCTGGTAGACATGTAAAGCAAACAAAGTAATCAGCTATGTACATGCAGAAGCAGTGGTAAGGCTGGTAGACATGTAAAGCACAAGTTTACACGACACCAAGAGTGTCCTTCTATAAAATCAGTAAGCTGTAGGATAAATGCCATGCTTTAAAATTTCCTACAAATGTGTTCCTCCGGACTGTCTTTCCCGTCATTTAGTAATCCCTCGCACAATTCCAGTTATGAAAACGATTGATAGAGTCCATAAATATCAATTGACATTTTAATGTATTATGTTCATCATCATGTTATCTTCATGAAGTATTTTTTACCATAATGCTCATTATCTTGGCCCAAAATTATGTTGCAACACCTAGGGTACAATTCGTGAAGGCCAGTGTTCGCGGTCGATAATTAGTTGGTTGACATATTACCGGGTGTGCGCATGGCCGCTTGACTAAAATGCTACGTGGTCTGCCTGTTCACACTATTACATTTACCATGTAAAAAAAATTATATACTATGATATCCGTTCTTCCAATCACTTCAATTGCAAGGTGTGCTATGATTGCGTCGCTTCCACTGAACCATTATGACAAGTCATATGCTATATGTTATCGATAAACATAAAGCATATTTGAACTGATAATAAAACGAATGATAAATGTATAAAATCGGCGGCACCAATAATGGACAGTTATTGACGCGCCTTGTTTTGATGGGGTCTGATTAAGGAATAGCATAATTTCTTCACTAAAAAGCAACTCATGGCAATTGTTGTCCGTAATAAAATACTATAATTGTGAAGCCCCTTTATCCAATTAAGTAAACGACATTTTTACCAACGTTTGTTTTGTCATTGACATATGTGTCGTCATCAGGTCATATGACGACATTGACGCATGTGACGTCGGAGAAGAATGTTACACTAATGACAAGCTTCTGAACGTCATTTATATATTACACCATTTGCAGATGCGGCGTCATCATCGGATGTGATATCGTTTAATGATAAATCTTCATTTCGAAGATGCGACGTCATATGGTGTGATTGGTTATTGTTTTGTGTAACATCATTGTCTGTTGCGACGTGATTGTCAGATGTGATGCCATCGACGGATTTGACGTCATAGGTTAATGTGAAGTCATTAACGTATGTGACTTGCTTACAGGTGGGAGGAGGCACTAAAGATGCGCAGCAAGCAGTACGGGACGATCATGAACGGCCTGGTCCAGTGTTTGCCGGACGTCTGCATGGTAGGTCCTTGTGGTATTGTAGTTCTTTAGTCGATGATAAAAAGTACGTTCATAAATGGAACTTAACGTAGGTCAGATATTTGATGTTTTGGCTACAATATAGTATTTCAGTCCATTATTTATATATTAAGTCCATACCTAGTTTTAAAAGAAAGTATTTTTCTGCCTCTTCTGTGCTTTCAATCAATATTAAAAAATATATTTATTTACTTAAGTATAAGATCTTCTGGGCATTTCACTCGCTTACTGGAACCATAATAACTCGTGCGCTTTTCGGATACCTACCTACCCTGGCCGCACTTAACCAAGTCACAATTTTCGCGAAGAAGGTCGGCTTATGACCTCGCGGTAAATTTGGTCTACCATTCGTTACTTTCAGTTAGCAGTTGAAAAAAAAACTTTTAAATGTGACGTTTAGATAGTATTGCCGTATATTTTACAGGCCGCGTTAGATAGATGCAAGTTGAAGTCAAAACACGAACGGAAAAGTCGGGATTACTATGTAAGATATTGATATCTTCTTAAGTGTGTGTGTGGCCCATGTGGGTCGTTTGTGTGTACTTAAGCATTTACTATAAATACAAAGGTCATCCTCGCATTTTCTAGTTTGGACTAGTACGCCTTCATTAATTGAATCAGAATATAAACGACGTGTCCTGTTAGTTCCTTTAGTCCTTTATACAATAACCAAGACACTTGAACAATCGAGTTCGTGTCCATAGTATTACAGTGAAATGGTGTCAAAACAACTGCCAAACGTCTTCGGACATATTTATTGCCGACAGTGTATCGTTGTTAATTTATACGAAACAACTTCCGAGCCTGGGAAATGGGTAGGGCTTAGATTTAACTGACAATATCCGTAACACTATATACATTAACTATACTATTATATACTGTATGTTTATGTTACTGTTGTTTTTGCAGGTGCACTACAACTTCAAATACCTGCAGTGCCCTCTGCGCTACCTGAAGGGCAAGGACGGCCAGGACCACACCCCCATGTTGGCACTCAATGTACGCCAAGTGATTATCATGCGATCGCAGTCGCAAACATTCAACTTATAGCCTCTAAGACTCGTTATATGCACCAAATTACAAAGTTTTACTTAAATTTCTTTGCCAATAAGGTGTTTTCATTTTTGTTTGGTTGGTTTCAACATATATTGTATTTATTTGGAATTGAAAAGGCAAAGGAAAGTAAACACATACATGAAGGTGTTCGTTAAAAAACTAACCAATTCGCACATGAATATGACGAAAGTTAAGAATTATATCTGTTTGAATTTAGCGCGTGTTCATTCAAATCAGACATTCACGAAGCCTTCTAATCGGCAGTAATGTTCATGGTTGTATTTGGATCCAATATGTGTCGTGTTCTGAGAAAACTGGGCAAAATGCTTGTGCGTAATGTGTCATCCCAGATTAGCCTGTGCAGTCCGGGACGACTATTCCGCCTAAACTGGATTTTCGCTAAGAAGAGATCTCATTTAAACGAAAAATTTCCATAAAAGCGGAAATTGTCGTCCCTGATAAGCCTGTGCTGACTGCACAGGCTAATCTGGGATGACAATTTACGCTAAAGCATTTTGCCCAGTTTTCTCAGAACATGACACATATGTGGTTGATATACGGCAATTCCTTATCTTTCAGACTATGGTGCAACACGGACGAGTCCAATGTTTGTCACATCCGGTCAGCGAAGCCTACCTCAACATGAAATGGTAATCTTAATGTTTGATAAAACCAAAGACATACTGTGCAGTTTTCGTCGCCGATTTTTTTATTACCACAAAGTGATACTAACGTATCTCAGCATGACCGTTAAGCGCTTTTGATTGGCAGATACTTGCATAACGTAATTACAAATAATGACACATTTGAAATTTCAACATATTTAAAATCATTGTATGTCATAACAAATACACATTACAACCGTAAAAGTCAGGTTTCGAATATGTATTTCTAAGGCTAGAATTCAGTTCGTTAAAGAAACTACAGCGACTTCGTTTTTATAGTATCAAACCTGTCTATGTTACGCACAGTCAATGAAATATATAAAAACGACATCAAGTTATGAAAGCCAGAACTATGATTACCTTATTGTAAATAAACATGTCTTCAACATATAGGGAGGGCAAGGTCCTATAACGATTCACTTATTTTTCCTCTCTATTCTAGGCGGGCGTACGGCGCGTGGTTCCATTTGACTAACCTCGTCATCTACGTCATCTATCTGGCTTTACTGACGGCGCTGGTGACCACTTGCACGTTCTCGCTGGAGCGTGACGTCAGCGGAAACGTAAACGCTAGCGTCAGCGCCGATAACGTCACATCTACCGCGCCTGTCGTTTCTAGGAGTCGTACCAACATCAAGGAAGTTAAGTTCAAATCTTGCGAAGTACGTTCCAGTGAAGATGTTTTTATATTATTTTTTTAGATTAGTGCTATTCATAAGAAATTTGTTAACATATGTTCCAGATAACGACCATTCACATGATAAATGTTAAAACTTCTTTCACGATCATTACAATTAGCACCGTGAACTTCTGTTTCACATCAAAACCAAACAGAAGATTTGTGTTTACATTGATCACCATCACCAAGATTTGCATCCTCTTTTTGACATCTGTTTCAGTCTTGTACCTCACGACTCACGAGTATTCACAGTACCTGCGTCCATACCTGTTTTATATCACGAAATTAAAACAATCTGTTTGACGTCTTTTTATAGATCACAACCTGCTAGAAAATCTATGTTTACAATTGCTTACCTTAACGAACATTTGCATGATCTATACTTGTATCTGTTGCAAAAAATGAAGATACACATGGTATGTGTTTACATCCGTTTCAGATCACGACCATGCAAAGGATCTGTGTGCTTGTCGTATTCATCTTCTGCATCCTCAACATCTTCAAAGAGATCATCCAGATGATTCAGCAGGCGAGTTACTGTTCTGCTAGGATTTTTCTGTCATCTTTTTCATATAGAGGTTACTTTTGGCGGCGCCGCCTGCGTGTTATTGTTCTATTTGTGCAATCAGTTAGATGATTTCTGTATTATATACGCAAGAATGGTCAACTCTATCACTTAAATTAAACGAGATGTTTTGAATAATCTCTGATTTACAATATATGTCATCGTCGCCATTTCGTGCATCAATTTTAACGTGTGTACGATAATTACTTTGGAACATATTATCAATGTTCCTCTGTATAATCTCTTTAATCATAATGTATGTATTCAAATCATGCAAGGTTTTCGGTTCATATGTCCTCGTATTCAACCATTCCAGAAGAAGAAATACTTTAAGGACATGACGAACCTCCTGGAGTGGATTCTGTACGGTACGACTCTGGTCTACATTGCACCGTTCGTCACCAATCACACCATGCACTGGCAGTGGCCGGCCGGCGCCATAGCCGTGTTCCTCGCGTGGTTTAACTGTCTCCTCTTCCTGCGAAGGTATGTAATACCTTATAAAGGGAAACTCGTCAATCTCTGAGTTATGTTGCTGGTAATGTTAGCGCAAAAGACCACACTATTTCAGTACATTCCAGGAGATGCAGAATTGGCTTCATTGTTAATGGTGTTGATGTGGTATTATACCTCCAGAATTCATTGATTTTACAATGTCTGTTGCTTTTATTTTAACTTTGCTGTGCATTTTAAGGTTATGTTTGCTTAGTGTTTTCATGTTCTGGTTCTACTTATTCACTATGCTGCGCGTATTTCAGGTTCGACTCCTTATGTCATATATTATTTCCGGTTCGTCTTCTTGACTGTCCTGTATTAGTTAAAATTCTAGTGCTCTCTGATCCTGAGTTATTTCAGGTTTGACTTCTTCGGTATTTATATCGTGATGTTCCTGGAGATCCTGCGCACGCTCCTCCAGGTGCTCTTCGTATTCTCGATCCTCCTCATCGCCTTCGCAATGGCATTCTTTACCCTCCTCAACATCGAGGTAATACTGGCTTACCCACACTTTTGAGGTTGATTGCGTTCAAAGCCCTGTGCTAACATACACACTTTCGGGTCATGTTCGTGTCGTTTTTTTTCTAGGGGGGGAGGGGGCAAGTTTGAGAATGATTCCATAGAAGGATCGAACCTAGGACCTAACGATCGCTTAGCGTGCATTATTTCAACAACGTCACCGATACATGAAAGATGCGCCGTGTTCTGACGCTAGTTTTAAAGAGACCTATCCTTATATAACGTTATCAGTATTTTCAAATGCACAAAACTATGAAGTTTCCAAAAGGGCCATTCATAATTAAAGGTTTTATTTTCAACAAACAGTGCTCTTGTTTGTGAATCTTTCCTGATTTTGTTTTGATTCAAAGATCCAATACTTAATAAAGAATTCTGTTCAAATAGGCTTTCGTTTGAAAGAACATTTTTTTCTTTAAATGATCTCTAAACCAATGTTTTCGTTCTTTATACAAAAGAGAGTCCCTCCGATCTCCCGTTCACCATTTTTCAGGATAACCGCGCATTTTCATCGCCGAGCCAGTCCTTGTTGAAGACGGCCATGATGATGTTAGAGCTGGACTTCATGGCGTCATTCAACGATCCCTACACGGACGGTGATGTCAGAACTCTGTACTTCGGTGACGTCACAATCCTGTTGTTGGTCGTGTTCGTCCTTCTAATGCCCATCCTACTCATGAACTTACTGGTTAGTGTCATCGTCGTCGTCGTTGTCGTTATCGTCCTCCTCCCTCTCTTCCTCAGCATCATCATCATTATCAACAACAAAAACAACAACAACAACAACAATAATAATAACAACAACACTACAGCAACAACATTAACAGTTACATTGTCGTCGTCATCCTTATCATCATTTTCACCGTGATGATGGGCTCGATCATCAGTATTTTAAATAAACACTATCCGATAGAACTGGTTACCCCCCAGTGCTTAGCATTGACCGTTTCAAGGCGGTGACCCCAGCTTTATTCTATTATGTGTATTTGTTGTTTTGTTTTGTGCCGTACTGTACCGTTTTGGCAATTGGTTCCTTGCCATAAATAAAGGACCACGAAGGTGTGTATATTAGAAATGCAATACTGCTGCAGCTTTTGGAGTTTCACTTCCTTATATTGTACTGTTAGCTTTCTGAATACAACGAATGTGGCATGTATAAATGGCTTTTCTATACATAAACTATTAGAAAATGAATATCATATGAGCATTGCATTCTGAATGTGTATCTGAAAGAGTTACTCCGCCTTGATTTCAACCTGTGAACATAAATTCCTTTTTCAGATCGGTTTGGCTGTTGGTGACATTGAATCTGTACAAAAGAATGCTACTTTGAAACGTCTGGCCATGCAGGTATGTACACGTATGAATCTTTAATATGCAAAGTTTTAACTTCGATTTCCGTTTGGCACGATTTTTATTTGGCAATTATACATTGACCGATATCGCTAAATCGTTATACAAAACATTGCGTTTTAATCAAAATGTGCTAAATGCGCTTGAGGCTAACAAAGGAATCTCGTATCTATGGAGGCCCGCTGTATTGTAAATATCAATAGGCACTATATTATAACTGTCTAACACAACGTCAAAGAACGTTTAGTCTAAGAATTAAATACCAATATAATTTTAACTATGGAAAAGCTCATACCATAGAAACCTTTATTATTAATATGGAAACGCGACATTTGGTAACGTCACGAACGCCTTTGGCTCCTCGCATATTGTAATGTCATTGCACGCTGTGACGTCTTCACATTCTATGACGTCATTGCAGGTGGAGCTGCACACAAGTCTGGAGAGGCGGCTGCCGATGCGCCTGCTAGATATGGTGGACAAGTCGGAGTACACGTACTACCCCAACAAATGCTCCGGCAGATTTGAGGGGGTAAGCACAATAATGTATTCAATAGAAACTATATATGACGTCATTTCATGATTTTACACCATGTAATAATATCACGTGTTTGCATTCGAAGGGTTATGCGCATAACTATAGTCTAATGAAGATTCAACCACGACCACATAAATGTGGTATATTCTGCAACAAACCATAGGCGAAGCTAATGTTGTGAAATAAGTTGAAGATATTCCAAAAATAGTTTAGTTATATGCACGTGCTTCAACGCGTGTTATTGCAAGCTTGACACAAACATTTCTGCTACACATTAGTAATACAATGATTATAATTGAATGCATATAATATTCCCTTTGTATTACATTTTTTATTTGCATTATAAAATATATTTTTTACTTTATTTGACAATACAAATGACGTCTTATTTAATATTCAATCATTGTTTATAAATGAAACCGATGAATTTCTGAATAGTTTTGTGACACCAATTAAACGCGTGTGTCTGTTTTTCGCGTTAAAAGGGCGGATTAAAGATTGAAATACAGTGTGTACTTCTCATAAAATATGAACGAATTATATATATTAGTAGTAGAATCGAAATAATCAGTGTTGGCCAACGGTCTGTCGTTCCGATGATTGTTATGAAACCACTCAGGCCATCGCCCTCATGCTTTAATTTATACTCATCGGAACTCTAAAACAGTTTTTTATTACCGAAATACCCAACACAATTCCGGAAATTATCTCTACACATATTAGAGGATATGTGCTTGTTTGTGAGTTAATCATGGGACAGAATAAAAATCATTATTATTCAATTATGAAAGGAAAATGAAAATTATCTCCCTTTTCAATGATATCACAATTTGATGATGATACATTTCCTGTTTTTAATTTCATGTAGTTAAAATAATTCATACAATAGTGGCGACTCTACATTTTTAGGACATCTTGTTCATTTTATGAAATGTATTTTTGTTGATTAGAATATGGCCAAGTAAGACATGGTAAGGGGTGTAAAAGAGTTTAAATATGTTAGGCTCAGAACCGATTCTATCCCTTTAATTTTGCCAAACATTGTTGACAATATTGCCCATTGTAGTTAAGATCTTTTTTTAAATATTGAAAAGAAAGTGTTTATATTTTCTTTGCATGCAAAAGTCGATTTACATATAGAGTACATCCTTGTTCATATTTCTAATTTATATTAGTTGATCTTATTATGGCCAAGTTAGACATGCGGGGATGTAAACGAGTTAAAATATCTTATGCTCGGCAAAGGTTATATCCCTTTACATTTTTTTTGGTCAAATCTTATAAAGTTTGTTGACGAATTTTATCTTGTAATTTAAAGGTTTCCACTACAATACTGAGTAATATAAATATAGTCTTTAGTATTTAGTGACATCAAGTGACTCACGTGATTGACTTTGAACCATTGCAGCTGATGTCCCGTATGTTCACGTTGAGCGACTACATGAACGACGAAGACGTAGATAAGAGTCTGAATCATCAGACTCACCTGTATGAGGAGTTGTACAAACAGAAAGTCAGGTAAGAGTGCCTGCAGAAAAAATGTGATAAAGGGAGGAAAAAAAAATGCTTCAATAAATAAATCGTCGCATGAGGCCAGTTTTTTTCATTTTTTTTTCAAGCGAAAGTTAAATTATAGTAGTTTTTATGACACGAATAGGCTTCCGTAGTTTTTTTTCTTTTTCTAAGAATTCTTGCCACCGCTAAAATCGATTTTTTTCTATACAGGATAATAACTTTGTCAATCAAAAGCAGAATATAATGGCATGTGATGAAGAAATATTACAAATAACACAAAATAAATCATTAAAGCTTTTGTTTAAAGACGAAACCTGCTTTTTGTCAACTTTTTTGACTGTCATTAATGTGAAAACACGAAAACACGTTACATTTTTTATTTACGGACATTCTGCACCGTCGAAACCTGTATGCGCTAATATATAAATTATTAAATAAAATATTTTGATAGACTTAACTTTCTCATTCGCATTTGTCCATTATATTCAGTTTTCCGGCATTTATTTAAAGAAATGATCGAAAACACGGCGTATCGATTTACTGCAGACGATGCTTTTTGTGTGTAGATTTACGGTGGTCGAGCCGGGTCACAAAATATCTTTTTAATTAATTAAATTAAAATAATATGTATTTTACAACTCCCCCCACACGGATTTTTCTAGACTTTTTATATGATAAATATAATAAAATCATCAACATATTCACGCAGAAATTCTTTTGCTATTAATTTGTGGTCAAAGTGTAGATTGCCTGGATAACTTATGGTGCTTAAGTGATAATAATGGCCATGTTTTAATTGAACTGTGAGGCGCCTCACTGCGATATTCATGTTCGTGTTGTCTTGATAGCGCTTACATTTTTGTTCATATAAGGCAACATCTATACAGGGCTAACATGTTATAATTGTTGTTGATGTAATGCGCGACATCTCGACCACGCTCACATGCTCTGCTTGTTGTTCATACAATGCGTGCCATCTGAACGACGCTCACAGGTTTTTCTAATTGTTTATGCTTTATTTAATGCGCGAAAATTTAGCATAACCCACATGTTCTTTGTGTTGTTCATATATGCAAGAGATCTCTTTGACGCTCACACGTGCTGTTTGTTCGTTGCTCATAATTATAATGCGCAATATCTAGACCCTGTCACATACTCGGCTTGATGTTTACAAAGTGCTTCATCTCGACCTCGTTCACATGTTATTTTTGTCGTTCTCATATGCGTGACATCCCAATGACGCTCATTCGTTCTACTTGTTTTTCATATAATGCGCGACATCTCGAACGCACCCACGTGTTTTACTTGTAAGTCACAGTGTGCGCGACATCTCAACGCGCTAAGATTTTCTGCATTATGTTCGCAGAGTGCGCGACTTCTCGACCGCGCTCACATGTTCTGTTTGTTGTTCACAGAATGCGGGACATCTCGACGGCGCTCACAAAGCAGTATGACATGATGAGGCTGATCGTTCAGAAGATGGAGATTCAGACGGAGGACGACAACCGGGACGAAGGGGACAGCTTTGAGATGAGCAGCACCTGCGAAAAGGTCTCCAAATGGACGCCCGCCAAGCACAACTTGCTGCGACAGAAGGCGATTGTCGCCCACTGGAAAGACAGCATGACGGACGAGTAAAACCCTTTTAAGGCGGCGGTCACTGTGGTATCTTTGTTCCTTGGGCAGAGGGACCTCCGGACATTTGGGCATATGGCACCGACAGCCAATGGCGCTTGTACACAGCTTAATAGTGACGCGCCTGACACTATTTTATTAGTTCATCTGAAAAACTGAAGCTACCAGCACATGTTGCGTTAGGGAAGTGTATATCCTGAGACCCGGGCCGCACATATTTCGGCCATACCGTTACAAGTGTTTTCAGACAACGGTACCGGGTGAAATTATTGAGACAATCATATAAGCTATGTACTATAGTGGTATCTCGGTGTTTGATGTACATTTGAGTATTGTAGCCAGTCATAAATGACATTATTATCTTTTCCATTCTGGCGTAGGATTAGTTCCTACATATTGTTTTTAGGAATCTCACATTCGGTAACATACTAGGTGTAGAATTTGATGTAATGTTTATGTTAGCTTCGTAATATTTGTATTGTCGTTCTTTCATCTCGTCTAAACACACTGACCTAAAACTAATACCGTAAAACTAAAATTCAATTAAAAACATTCTTCATTCATGTTTTGTTCTGATCTGAAATGTTTCTTTGTGATTTTATTTGTGTTATGTTTTAACTTTATTGTTTAATAGTATATGTACTATAGTGGTATCTCGGTGTTTGATGTACATTTGAGTATTGTAGCCAGTCATAAATGACATGATTATCTTTTCCATTCTGGCGTAGGGTTAGTTCCTACATATTGTTTTAAGGGATCTCACATTCGGTAACATACTAGGTGTAGAATTTGATGTAATGTATATGTAAGCTTCGTAATATTTGTATTGTCTTTCTTTCATCTCGTCTAAACACACTGACCTCAAACTAATACCGTAACACTAAAATTCAATTAAAAACATTCTTCATTCATGTTTTGTTCTGATCTGAAACGTTTCTTTGTGATTTTATCTGTGTTATGTTTAAACTTTATTGTTTAACAACTTACAACCTGTCATGTAAATATATATTAATCAAAGCTTTTAAGGCACTGTAATTGTTCAATATTGTGTTATCAGACGGCACGGTCTTAAAAACGAAAGTTCGTTCGCATTTTGGTCAGCGCCACAATCCGTTGAAGTGTTACATGTACATAATGAAACGGAACGCAAAATCAAGGTTGTTGTCCTAATTCGACCTCATTATCATTATCAAAATCACCAGCATCAATATTATTAGCATCTTTCAATTACCATATTCATATGATATCGTCAACGTCATTATCATCACTGTCATACTTTACATCAGGATATTCAGCAGCGTTGTTCTCATGACAAGATGATCGATATTGCAATCATCGGTTAATACATATTTGTTTTGATATGGAAATATCAGGAATACTTATGTCTGGTTATTTAACCCTTTGCATGCTGGGAAATTTGTCGTCTGCTAAAATGTCCTCTGCTGAATTTCTAAAATTAGCATTTTCTTTGATTTTTTAAAGAATACTATCAGAATAGCAAACAGTTTGGATCCTGATGAGACGCCACGTTCTGTGGCGTCTCATCTGGATCCAAACTGTTTGCAAAGGCCTTCACAATTCGGTTCCAGCACTAAAAGAGTAAATTATTGCTATCGGGTATAAGAAGATAATACTGGTGATAACATGCTTATAATTTGATGACGGTTACGAAGATAAGGACGATATAATCTTGATGACGAAGATGATGCGATAGTAGCGGTGATGGTGGTGCTGTCCTTGTTGTTGCTATCGTTGATGATGATGATGGTAATATTCTGCGGCTGCTGATGATAATAATGATGAGGAGGAGAATAAAAATTCGAGTAAGTCATTGGCATCACAGTAAAGGTGGTCGGAAGACTAAACACCGACACCTTCGTAAATCAAAGCCATAAATAGACCCTTTTCACATTCCCGACTTGGATTTTTATAGGAGTTGCCTCCCTGAATATAAACGAATCGAGAACGAGGCTGACGATATGTAGGCTGGATTGCCAAAAGNTGTTTAAAGGCCCTATAAAGGTGACGATCCGTAATTATTTACCGATTTTTAAATATTTTTTTCATATTTTATTTATAAAGGTTATCCAAAAACAATATATATATGCTATTGGACATTACCATAAAAAAAAGGAATACAACTTGTTTTGAGCTAAAAAAAAAGTGTCCTCCAAGTCAATTGTGTCTATTTACATCGCTGTTTACTCGGGAAAGTGAACGTGAAAGTGACTCAGGTCACCAAAAATATATCGTTGATTTTCAACGTTTTCCGGTATCACTCACAAAGTAGGTCTCTTCTAAATGGTTAAAACGTTTGTAGTGATCTTATAAGTTACTTTCTGCTGGTAAAAAATTGTTTAAAATAGAATTAAAATTGAATTTTCTTTCGGCTATTTTTAGCATACGTCACCGCTTTGAGGCTACACACCACGTTAGTTGCAAAGTTGTAAACATTTCTGCCAATTATGAAACGGGTATATCTTCCATATTTCTTGACAACGTTGCACCTAAGCTGTGTTATTAGCATTTTTTATGCAAGAGTAACTGAAATCCGGTTAAAATTAGACCAGTTTATATGCATAATAATTGGATTTGTCACCTTTATAGGGCCTTTAAAATTATGTTTACCATTCGTAGTAATTTATTTATCCCGGAATAACGTTTTATACCTAGCATGTGACAGGAGCATACATGTTTATACAAATAAATACAATCTGTCTAAGATATGTTGTAAAATATGAAAGGGCTAAAGTTGGGTTTATTTCTGCAGCTTTATTTTACTAATTGAGGAAACGCATTATTCAAAATTAATTCATTTTAAATAAGAATAACTTCAATTCGTAAATACGATAAGGAACATATGCACACAGCAGCTAAACGCACTTTGAACACAGTCATGCAAATACATTATGTTGTTTACGATATTAAATTGTGTTACGTGTTTTAAGTAGATAATACTGAGCGTAGTTAAGTTATATCTAAAAAAATTTTTAGAGCGTATTTAAATCTGTATGTATTGTATAAACAATCACACACAGAATAATTATTCGTGATGTCCTTCGATGAATGTTGCTAGTAAAGTGGAACTAATTTAAAAATAGCGCGTTTTTGTGTGTGTTAAATTACCATAATTAGCAAAATTGGCATTAGCCACTCGACCTTATAATTTTTTGCACGATTCGCAAAAGCTTAATGAGGAAACCGGAAACATGGCTTAACAGTATCCAAATCAGACATCAAAGGCAAAGCGGCGTGTGGTAGGGAGGACAGTTGTGTGAACTGCATAGTACATGTTCCAGGAAGCAGAGAATAGGCAATTTACTGGCAGGCATGTTTTACAGTTCATTGAGGAAAAAGGTGTGATCTTCTATGGTTATATCTGGTTCATGGAGGAAATAGGCGTGACCTTCTATGGTTATATACGAAAAATCAGATGCTTTCTTTGTTGTTGGTACCTATTTAATTGCCGAGTAGAGATTAGCGATGGTATATGCGGTTACGAATATAGTTTCACTTTTGCATGTTCAAGTAAGTTGTTTGGTGTTGCGTGATCAACTTTTTTTTGCATTTTAGCATTTCGTATTGTGATAACTTTAAACATTAATACACGCTGATAAAAGTGATTTAAAGTGAACATTTGATATGATTTTTTGTATTATTGGTTGGTGTCACGCTTTACATATTTATAATAATAGATGAAAATTATAATAATTGTATTAATTCGATAATTATTATAATAACAATAACATACTTATATATATATTAATAATGATATTTGGCCATTATACAATCTTATAGAAATGCAGGTTTCAAATTGTACATTTACTTAACACATGAAGGTATATCATACAATTTTGCATAGCACATATTTCATGTATTTAAGTTGGTGCGGTTCGCCTGATGGACGAAGACTTGGTAAAGTCATAGGACATTTTGAAAAGAATCAAAAATGCGTTATGGTATTTTTGGTAAGGCATGTTTATCCGGCTGGTGAAATATTGGATTTATGCTATTCTTATTACCTCCAATGTTTGCTAAATTTATTAGAATAGGAATTAATTAAGTGGTATACAATCTGCTTAGTGATGTCTTGAAGTTCGTGAACTCTTTTTCAGAATACATGGACAACTGTTAAAGGGACTGGTTCACATATTTGGAAATAGTTTTTGAAGTGTCAGTAAATGTCTAGATTTTAACCGTGGAAATGTAGCGTTTCATTATAATGACAAAAATAGAATTTAAGAAATAATAATAAATAACCAATAGTTATTCCAATCGGGGCACAAACCGGTGTCCTGTGGATTAAAAGCCTAAACCAAATCATAAATGATGATACTTCATAAACGAAGCTGTATTTACAGTAAAAGGTAAATGTCATTCGTGGTATTTCGCTCAATGATTTACATTGCTCTTTTATGTTTTGAATCTTGGACAAAAAGTTCGAAAATCGTCATTCCGACAATCTGTAAAAAAGTTTCTTTTAACCACCATTAACATAATAATTTGTACCACAAGGGCGTTCAGGCGTTGTTTGAACAATTTGAATGTACACACACATGTTTATCTTTACAGAAGTTGTGACCCTGTTCAGTGTTTAATGGCGATTCTATGTCGACATTATATCTATCTGATTCGAATTTCCAAATATAGGATTAGTGTGTTGGGTTAAACTGTGTGGTAAATATCATGGGATAGGCAGCACGGGTAAAAGCGAGTGGGTAAGTTTGTTTAATGGTGAGGAAGTTGTTGTTTTTCCCGGTGGGTAAGAGGTTGCTAAGGGAATATTATTTTCCTTTATTCTCTCCGTATGCTGTTCTTTTGTGGCGGAAATGCATGTCTTTCAATAATGTACATCCCGTCGTGTTTTGCCTTAAATTTCACTATACGTCTTTGGTAGTAACCCTATACAAGACAACTGTCAATTCACGCCATATAGATATATTTTCGTACCACCCTATGGTTGTTTATCTATAGGAAATATCGCAAACTACATTGTTTATTAGACCAGAAACAGTGTTATTGTTTTTTTTTTTACCAGAAACGGTTTTTTATTAAGAGCATTTTGGTGAATTTCTGTGTAGCAAACCGATTGGAAATTCAAATGTTGGTTAACATCATGGGATAGAATGAACGGTTAAGCAAGTGATGTCAGGTTATTAACAGTGTTAATTGTTAAGCAGGTATTTCTGGTTGGTGAGAGGTTGGTTGCATGCTGTTCTCTTTACCTCCCCCGTTTGCTAATTATGTGTGGCGAAATATGATGTCTTGCAGTGCTGTGCAGTCCCCCTTGTTGTGCCTTAAAGATCGTATAAGCTGTGGATTCGGCGACAGTAGGGTAAGTCGCTGTCTGGGATGCTGTTTCAATTGAAGAAATGTCGGCTGGTTTTGAGGTCCAGGTTTCAGTTGATGGTGTCACTGTAGATTCCGTTAGGGATTCAGCCACGTGTTTGTGGGAATGCGATCCGTGGGAGTGAGAGCCGCGGGTTTGTCTTAATGCGGCTGTTGATTTTGGGGCCACAGTGTGAGCTTTTATACCGGCCGCTGTTTCGGCCTCACATCTAAACGTATATAGTAGCAGCATAACCCTGTGCACATTGATATATATTCTTAATTCGTCTTGAGTATCTACTTAACATGAAATGAACGAGACCATATTGCATCATAAATGATAACTAATGCATATACATGTCTCATACAAACTAAAGTGCATTGGTATATACATATCTAACGGCACAACACAATTACAGACACGGTCCAATAAACAAACCTATATAACTTACTGGTCAAAGAACTTCACACATTCAGTATGGCCGTACATCTGCGCAATGCGTCTGGGCGTGTCCCCGTATTTGTCTTGTAAACCAATCGGAACGTTGGCGTTATACAGCGCCCGTAGTGATGTCAGCTTCCCCGTCTCCGCCGCGAAATGGGCCGGGGTCCAGCCGGAATCATTGCGGGCTGTTCCTATAGCACCGTGGTCCAAAAGCAGGCGAATGCACTCCACGTAACCTGCATTTACATATGATGACTAAGTAAATACGCAAGTTATTTTAGTTTTTTAATGACATACATATTTATAGTATATAAATCGTTCTGACATTTGGCGCTAACGAATAAGGGCTGTTGTAATAAAATGCCCATTAAGTTGGTATTATGAATGAATAGTTCCATACTAAGAACAAAAAGATAAAGATACCATGCAAAATGAGTTTCTTTAGGTTTGCCGATGCGGAATCAAAATGATTGGTATATCAAGTCCATCATTACACAATGATTGTTAAGTTTCTTCTTAGAACGTAATGATAAAGAATGATATTTACACTTTCCTTACACTTTCAAAAACCAATTATAATGAATGCAACAGAAAACCAAATTTAGGAACATTAAAACACCAGAGACAGCACCAAACAGTCTTTGCTATCAGATATGTTCTTTACAAAAACGACACGCAGGGGTCCCAAAACGGAACAGAAGTATTGTCACAGATTATGGCCACAATTACTCGACTTATAAGTCAAATGACTGTGGTCAAAAGCTTTAGTGTAAATCAATGCATGAAGTAATCTCAATATCAACAACACGTATGAAAAAGCATAACGATTATAATAATCATGATAGTTTTTACTCAATGTCAAAGTCTGAATACAAACAAGAGGGCCATGGGCCCCAAGGCTCTCACCTGAGACCCAAAGGAACTTAACTTTTCTGAGAAGATGGAGTTCAAAATAATAAAAGTTCTTTATGAAACATAAAGTTTCATGTAGATTGGAATATCAGGGCTCTCTTTGGCCATCAGGGGAAGGGACCCAGGTCCCTCATTAGGGGCAATTTTCGCGGCGTTTCCCTTTATGGGGACTTTTTTACTTACTCTATCATTACTACATTTGTACTGACGGAACAATAGTCATAGCTTTTTTCATAATTAAGTATATTTGAATAGATGTACTTGAAAATAAAATTGAGATAAATAATCATTAGACACTTTTTTTCTAAAAAAAAAAAAATTAAAAAAAAATAAAAAAAAATAAAGGGGGATTTTTTTTCCCCAAAAATTGCGACGAACAGAAAATTATAATGTTATACATTTGATATGCCCCTGTTTTCATGAGGTGCCAATAAGGTGTGGTAAAAATAAAAAAAGTACAAAAATAAGTTAAAAATAGAATAGGAATGGTACATCTAATAACAAGCGCTTTGTCACGGACAAAACAACAGCCCCCTGCCGGGTTAATATTGTCGGATTAAGCTCAAGCACTTATTGAGTTGTCGCACGATCATGATAATTGTTATTAATTATTTCCTTAGCAACCGCATTTCTGGTCGGAAAATCTTTTAAACAGCGTGCATATTACCCGTATGGCCTTCTATCCACATACTGCGTTTCATCAACCTTTCTTGAGTACTATTTTTATTTATTGATGGTTCCAGTTTTTTTAGACAGACAGGCGGACGAACAAACGAACGGGCGGACAGATAAATCTTACATAATGTGCATAAGCCCCATATTGTCGGTATCCACAAACCGAGTTTTATCAACCTTACTCTCAGAATATAGATTTTAGTTTTCACTTATTTCTGTTACCATAGCAATCAAAATGTGTGTCTGGCGGGACAACTGAAATAATTTGCATATTCCCCGTATGACCCTCAATACCCAGACAGTTTCACATCACCTAGCTTGAGTACTTATTGACATATCGCAGGATCCAGAATGTGTACATTTTTAACTTAGGTCTGTAACCCTAGATATTACATTTTTCCTCGGACAAAACAAAATTAAATAACATGCAAGTTCAACACATCATATGGCCCTCTATCCAAATACCGAGTTTCATCAATCTAACTTAAGTACTTTTTGAGTTACCGGGTTTTTCAAAATTTATTTTCTTCTGTAACCATAAAACTGCAATTTTTATGGGACGGGAAATCTAAAGTAACGTGCATATTTCCAACATAACCCTCTATCATTTTTTTTTCACAAGTGTAATCAAGCTGGCTTTATTGCTTTTTGAGTGATCGCAGGTTCCAGATTCGGATGGACTGAAGGACAGGGCATACATCTATAGTCGCCTCCGGTCTTAACGGTAGAGGACTAAGAATGGACACAAATTATATATTCATTTACAGCTACATGTAAACGGGTGAAATAAAAGCTATACCCTTGGCACATGCCCAGTGAAGGGCTGTTCTGTTATTCCATTCTTCATCTCGCATGTTGACGTCAAACTTGCCGCTCCTCAAATATTCTTCAAGGGAGTCGAAATCGCCCGTTGAGGCAGCTTCGTGAATCTCCAGACCTTGTGACATTCTTATGATGACGTCATGACATGGATTCGACTTCGCATCACTAGTTTATTAATTTTGCGTCCCTTAGTTAGGCGTATAAGAGTGTGTGCATTTAGAGATTATATACACGACCGAGGCTGAAACCATAATATGGTATGCATTACTTTCACAGCTGAGTAGTCCTCTAACTATATAGGATGAATGGGTTTTTGATAAATGTTCATATTTCAAAGCTTCACAAGTTTCAAGATTAAATGCGGCAATTACTATTCAATTAACGGACCATGGAATAAAAAGAGAGTATTCAGTTAAAACATGTATGTTAAAACACAAAAAACTGTCATCAAAACAACACTCATAATAAACCATTCAAGATCGAATAGATATTTTTATACATAAAAATATACAGACATCGGCAAAAAATCTTCTTATGAAGCTCTATAAAAGAAAAAATATTGAACGAGTATAATGCATCTTTTCATCAAAGTTTTACATCAACACCCATGATGGGATTGTTATTTAAACCCTTAATCATTCTATTCCGTCAATAGACAAACAGTTTATGCACTGAAACTGTATTAAACATAAATGGTCAAATAACAATTCATGTATAAATTATTTGTAGCTATTAACAAACAAGTATTACAGCAAAGGAACTTACCTGCACACCTTTAAGTCCGATATACCAAACCAGGTATCAGTCAAGATCTTATAAATGAGACATTCTTTACCAATCCGTCTTTTCAGTCGATACAAGTAAACATATCGATCGCTTAAACACGCTGTTTCTATCGTACACAAAGCTTGAACGTGAATCAGCATGTCGCGATAGTAAGCGGTGTAGGGGTATGAAATTGATCTTTATAAATATCGGTTTAAGGTATTGTTATTCACCCTTATGTACAGTCCGAATTCGTTTGTTTACAATACGATACACTAGTGTTACTGTTCTGCAATGTTAAGCACAATGTATAAATATATGACATGTTATGTTTAACAGATCTTATAATCGATGTTAAAGGCATGTCTATTTATATATATTGCTGGTAAAGCTTATGTTAAATTGCATTCCCCGTAAGAATTGTAAACATTTCCACAAAGGGCATGCCAACTGAAAGACTCATTTTAAAAATAAACATGCGCCCTCTCGTTTCTCAATTGGTTATAGCGTTCGGCTACGGCAGTTCGGGTCTAGTACTGGGTTCCGTCTAATATTATGTGTCTACCCAGCAGTTATTTAAATCACAGGGTGGTGAATGCATTTCAGCCAGGCTTCCGTGCAAAAGGAATCAGGAGTAAAGATGTTCTTTAATAAATTTGTCATATAAGTGAAAAATGACTTGCCCGTCATAGCTACCGAGATCAGTCTATTTGTAATAAAACAAACATTTGAGACTTTTATTTACAAGTATAAATATACCTTTGGGGCAATATTGAACATTTTAACCCTGTATGCCTAGCGTCTAGACAAAAGGCCTTGGCCAACAGCGTAGACCCAGATGAGACACCGCATGATACAGCGTCTTATCAGGTTCTGCGCTGCTTACAAGAATTTCTTTAAGAAATATTCTAAATATAGGAATAAATATACTTGACATTCCTAATTTTGGAAATAAATTGATCCAATTTAGAAGGATGGGAAAGTCCTCTAGGCATAAATGGGTTAACATGCGTCTTATTCTAATTTCAAAGAAATGACCGCCGCCACGTAATCCCGATTATGCCAGTAAACGTTCGCCATGATTTCGTCGACGATGATGTAACATTAACGAATACATTTCTTCATCAAAACGACGAAATGATTGCGAAAATTAACACTGATTTGTATTTTATAGACACGAGAAATGTTCGTTAATATTATCTCAACATTTCATGTATTCATGCTTTTCATTCATGAAATGTAGAATAAAAAAGTATGCCATGTTGCTCCGTCGAAGTTTTGAAAGAGATGAATTTAACTAGCCAAATCAAAAGTCTCTGTTTCTGGCACAAAGTTTATATCTTCAGAAAATTGCCTTTGTTATGTTAGGATACTAATTGAGTGTAAAAGGCTTTCAGTGTTATTTCCAGAAAACGGATGTACCACCTACTGATCATTTACTTTACAACACAGATCTGGAGGTTTCCAGTAAGTGGAGGAACAAACGAATAGTAAGCGTGTTATACGTGATTTATGTGAAACGGAAATGGTGTTTTATTTCGCGACAAAAATAACTACTCTTTCCGCATGGCAGAACCCATGAGGTTTAACAAAGTACACAACAGAACATATATTCAACTGGTTTTGTAATATATTGTGTTCAGAGATGTATGAGGAGGGGGCGAGGGATTCTTTTGTTGTTAAATTTTAGGATTTGGATTAGGGTTTCATCAATTGGAATATTTTCTAATCTGTATATATGTCAAGTCTTATCTTTATATCTTTAAGTTTTAACAATCACTTTATCACTTTATTAGGCAAATCGGCATAATCCATGCCTTTGGCCACATACACAAACATTATTACAAAGAGATGGTCATATCAAAACAACATATTAAGTTTAAAGTGCATGATATCAAAATATTCTTGTACAAATACATATCGAAATTCAAACAAATACATGAATACCTCTGACAAATACATGTTAATACAAGTTAAGAAGCAATACAATCAAGGGTTTGGGAACGTTGTTTCATAGAAAAATATACAAATTTTGCCAGGCGTCTTAACACTCCTGTTTTCGTTGATGACATAAGCTTAATAAATTTATTCTGCCATTCAACCTATGCGTACAATCTGAAGCCGAAGAATTCGTGTCTAAGTTTGAAAAATGTGACCTCTTTATGGTACATGATCAACATGTAAGGTAGAGTCCATCGGGCCCATGAAAGATAACGCACACACTACTTCCAGTGCATGTCAGAGGCCAGAGTGTATTCATCTGAAATGTGCGACTATCTTAAGTTGTGAAATTTTGAAGATTACTAAAATCGTGAATTAAGAAATATTTGCTAAAAGATCATTTAGTAGACAAACTTATTCAAATGTTAATGGTAAGGTGGTAAAAATGTTAATAAAATCAGTAAAACATGTGTTTTTTTTTTTAATAAACTTAATACGTTCTGTTTTCTTACTTTAAATAAGTATATTTCAAATTCGGCATGTAACTGCAAATGTAACTGCTAACGCAAATGTATAAAACATATACGAAATGTTTATTCGCTAAAGAATAAACTACCTTTTTCAACTCAAAAAGCTGTTAAATTGTTAATCTCAACCAAGAAAGTGTTCATCCCTTGCTCTGCATTGTCATAGACGCACCCATTCTACCCACCGTTGCGCTTGGAATCGTGCGCCAAATATCTTGCAACGCTAGTACATATATAACATGTATTTAAATAAAACGTGCAACTTAAAGGTGTACAACACATACATTTTCATTTTGAGTTTATTTTTGCATATCAAAACGAACTATGACATGTATCATAGGAACGTATATAAATTAAGACAAAAAGAACTAAATGCTCTTTAGCATGACAATATAAATATGGAAGCAAATATAAGAAAACTGGGCATAATGCATGTGCGTAAAGTGTCGTCCCAGATTAGCCTGTGCAGTCCGCACAGGCTAATCAGGCACGACACTTTACGCTTTTATGACATTTTTCGTTTGAATGAAGTCTCTTCTTAGCGAAAATCCAGTTTAGGCGGAAAGTGTCGTCCCGGATTAGCCTGTGCGGACTGCACAGGCTAATCTGGGATGACACTTTACGCAAAAGCATTTTGCCTAGTTTTCTCAGAACACGCCACATATAACTGTATAAAGGTAAATTTATAATGAACTGATGTTGAAAACATACTATTATCAAATTATCATGTTATTTGGGTTCCTTTCGGAATTCCTTTTTTAACACGAATTAGGTCTAATGCAAATATATCACTACATATTGTAACTACAATGTTGAGTGCATTAAATGACACTCCTATATCAGCTAGTCACATTCGTGGATACAACATACTAAACAGGTCAATGAATGAGAAAATTGTTCTTTGAATAATGTTATCACACGACAACTTGACACAGATTTGGCGGAGTCAAACCAACTATTTCTGAACAACCGGCATCTGACAAGAAATGAGCTGATTTGTCTGTTATTCACCCTCACAACTCTGACTGGACGGTGCAAGGGTCAAATAAACCCTGATCTATCGATGCAAGTGTCATGTGAGCACATAACAGTTGGTGCATGGGCCAAGCGGTGCACGGTTGCAAGGGTCAAGTCAACCCTGATCGGATGCGGAAAGGATTCAGGAGAGCCCTGATTGGTTGGGTTCAAGCCAGCTGTGCCCTGATCGTCCCTTTGACCTCTGACCTACAGAGTGGACACTTTTCCAGTGCAGCTATGCACTGCCCGCAGACGGCGAAGTGCGAGCACGGAACGATGATGATGGAACACTCCTCCGCCCAGCACACCTTGCACATAATGTTGTTAGACATCCGATCGTTCTCCTCCAAAACACTGCTGAGATCACTGGGACTCGTGACGCCATTATCGATGCGAGAACATGCGCCGTTATCATGTCTAATCGAATTCGTTTTACAATGTCCATTTGATGAGCTGTGATCTTCTTCCACTAAATTTATAGCGTTCCATAACTCTTGTTCGTTTGACTGCGTTAGGACATTCTCTATGAACTTGTCACCCTTGCATTGCCGGACATGCGCACAAAATGGAAATAGTTCCGCATGCTCCTCCCAAATATCCTTCCGCGTACCACGTGATTGTAGTTTTACTAAACAGTGAAAACACTTGAGACAGTCGCTCGATTGGTCGTAGTAGAACCCAGCCCGGGCTATCTCCGTGCTAGATATGGTTTTCTTAGTCCGCCCTTTCCAGCTTTCTAATGAACTAATTCTTTTATGTAACATGTTCTGGTTCCGATTTCGTGCCTTTGTGTCCAGTATTACTCCGATATTATTGCGCAGCACCTGACAAATCTCTTCGACGGTGAACTCTTTGCCCTCCATCTTTATTTTTTTGCAAGTCATCGGTCTCTGGGTCGGTACACGTGACGTCCTTGACGTCGAGTCAACACTGCGACAGACAATATTCGCGAGAAATTCTTCCATATCAGCCGAGTTATCGGTCCTTGGTTTGCTTACAGGTACCTGTTTTGTTGCCATGGCGACTCTGTCGTCAATACGAAGATGAGCCATCGTTTTTTTAACTGAAATATAAAAAGCAATTCGATTGAACACATCCATACAGTAGCAATACCATATCAACAATGCAGATCTACGTCTGCTCACAAAAATACTAAACATTCGTATAATTTATCCTATTAGAATTGAGAAATAGAGAAATGAAGTCAAATGAAGGGGATATATAATGAAATATCTCGTCTGTTAATATTTTTAAATCACACAACTAAGTAGTATTACATATTCGTTCATTATAGAACGTTTGAACATAAAATGCATACCTGTATAGAGAGATAAACAAAGCGTCAATATTATAGATACACACAATTGAACGTTTTAAAAGTAGCCTATATAAATAATTCTTCGTAGGCCACTATTCCTCTCATATACATTTGCGCCAGGAATCCGGAAATTTCAATTTGGGAATCCAATACAAGTGTACCCATTACCACTGGACCACACTCTAAATTTCCTTTGTTCTCAATACGTGACTTATTTCTGGGATCCCAGAAATTTCGTCATAATCATTAGTAAACAGAAATGTTTTCCAAACGATTTCAACAGGAAATTCTTAGTAAAAAAAATAAAAAAAGGCCAGACTTATTAGTATCGTTCAATTCTATATCTAGAGCTTATGTGAAAACCCAAAATGGTTTCAAGAAGTGCCATCCCCGTATCGCCGCAACTATTATCACTCGTATTCGCTTAAAATAACGGATACTATAAATTTTACAACAGATAAAATAATAAAAGAAATTGTTAATGTTAGCTGATTTATTTAAAAGTTTAATTTATATGTATGAGAGTACCATTAGTTTACTATATAGAACACAACACAATGTATGTTTTCATTGAAATTAGATATCTGACATAACACATCACTAATAAACAAGACGACGTAACTGATACGAAGTGTTTGAATTGTTTCAGAAAATCCAGAAGTTTGATGGGATGTGCGGCCTGTGTGGGGACGCCTTTGATGGGGTCCGGAGCCACGAGACAGGCGGCGAGTACGCCACAGGTTATCAGCTTTACATATATGAGCCGCGCTCTGGGAAAATGGTGCTTAATGCTTGTGCGTTAAGTGTCGTCCCAGATTAGCCCGTGCAGTCCGCACAGTCTAATAAGCGACGACAGTTTCCGCTGTTATGGAAGTCTCTTCTAAGCGAAAATCCTGTTAAGACAGAAAATGACACATCCGTATGCGAATGGCTATACTGGGTATGGAATCACATTTATGATTAAGCGAAAACTTGCAAGATTAGTTTTGGGAGTTTGTCTATGCAACCCCCAGGACCAAATAACCAGGATGTAAAATTCGGTTTAAGGCTGTTAGTCCTGAAACTCGAATTGTTCAGAATGACAAAACGCTTATAATCCAAGTTGGCATATGTGGCGTGTTCTGAGATAACTGGGCATAAATCTTGTGCNTGCTAAATAGAAATTTTAAATGAACTGAATTAATACTAAATTTTAACACCCGTCTGAATACGAGATGGGTCTATGTTTAATCATTCCAATTAGTCCAAATACGCATTAAGAAGGCATCATTTAATGTGTCTGGTGTGTTTGTCTTAAATATTATAACGTGATTATCATACGGAATGTTTCCCCGTTAAGTACAAGAAGGTCGTTCGCTTCTAATACGCTTTCTCTGGTAATATGCATCTAGGAGAAAAACACCCACTTCGCTCGCGGTATGAACAAAGTCGGCAGATTTAAAATCATTTGAAAACGACGAACCGAATCAAATATATTTTATCTGAAAAAAACTATCATGGCTGCATAATCAGTTAAAACTATGTTCGTTTTTTGCTACCTGAAAAAAAATGAAATATTTAAAAATATTTATCTATTGGTACGTTTTATAATTTATTTAAATATGACGCTGTCTGTAAAGTCAAACCTACCAACGTATCATTAAATGTTTTGTCGAACGTTCTTTACAAGAACTTAAATAGGCTGTGTGAGAATAACAAAAAACTTACAAACCGATTACTTGTGATTGAAACAATTTTGTCATGACAGCAATATGACATTTCAATCGTTTTAAAAGCGGTCCAAAATAGCTCTATAGACATTGTTTTATTTTTCAAAAGTGTAAAAAAACAACATTTTAATCAACGTCACTTGAAAGAAAAAAAAATACGGCATCAAGAAGGCTACGATGATAAGTAGTGCACAAATACGAGCGTAATTTTGACATGTCCTCCACAAAGTACATCTATTTTAACCAGTGCCTTTAAATATCATAAAATAACGCGATCGAGTGTGAATAAGCCACTTTAAATTTCTGTTAACAGTAATTGGACAGACTATCTCAGATTCTCCTAACGCGTCTTTCAGAATTATCATCATCAATTCGAGACATAAAGTACCACGTGATATAGGTCTATAATCACCTAGAGACACTCCCCTCTAATGTAGACGCATATTGTGGCATTTTTTATATATAAACAATGCTAATTAAGGCCTGTTCAATGCACTTATATGTTAAGGAAACATGACGCCAATGTGTCTTACATCACGGAAAATATGGTGACGTACAATTACATGGATAATAATTACACTTACTTTCATGTTCATCATTATCATCATGGATAGTATTCATGTATTGGTTATTTTATATATGAACATAGTTTGATTTGGCTGATTTTCAAACGAAGATGTTTTCCGAAGTGACAAATACTTAAATAAGTAGTATGCTTATCTAAATGAGAGGAGATATCGGCCAAAATAAAAATGGATTTCAACTAGTTCCATCACTTGTTTCTCAGAATTACATGT
>VMBQ01001141.1:195968-206274 GCA_007657795.1 Dreissena rostriformis | reverse complement strand
AATAATATCATCTTCAGATGTAATAAGCCATTTGCATCAGAATACCTATGAGCCAAATGTTATTCAGTGCATTTCATCAACCAAACGCGATACTTTTTAGCAATAAGTGTAGTGTTATTAACTGTGTTCCGACATTCAAATTTGTACAATGACATATGCAACGCTATATAGTGGAAAAACAACATGTCTATCAACGTATTCGGTCTCTGTTGTTTCCAGGATGAAGTATGCAATATTTTATTGACGATGGTTAAACAAAATGTAGTTCAGAGTTGCCATACAATCATGCAAAATACATGTAATCGTTTTTTTGTAGAAAACAAAATAATTCAAGTGTCCATTACTTACAAAATATAAGTCCTCAGCATTTACGTATAAATATTAATTTGAAATCGTATGTAAGCCTTAAAATCTGAGATATATGGATTTCAATACTCTCTGCTCTGTAATGTACTCAACTTTACGAAAGTAACATAGTATACCAATTGCTCTTTCCGTTTAGCGGAAAACGCCCAAGTACATATCTTGACCTGCCATCGGTTAGCATGACACTAAATCCAGTATGATCGTGCAATTAACGTAATAAGCATCGAAAATGATAGTAATTTGATTGGTGTGACTGTTTGTTTTCATTTATTTCTGTCACTTTGTAGGCAGATATTTTTTGGCAATGCTATCATTAAGTACATTATTCGTTCCATTCGTAGCACTGTTTGTGCATCGATCATATCGATACAGAAAGCCATGTTATTATTAAAACGTATTTTTTAATCATTACATATACACAATCTGTTTTTGCTACGGATGGTTCAACAAACTCATGCTGCAGGGGACCAAATGCAAAGCGTTAGTAAAAATTAATCTTTTAAATAATTAAAAAAACATATATAACGTTTGGTACAGAGTTTCAGACCATATTTATGTTAGTTATTGGCACATGATAACTATAAACAAACAAATTCCATGAACGTATTCATTAAATTATGAAGTGTCTACGAATGGAAAACAAGCACATAACCGTTATCTTCATATGCGTCAAGTATCACAACAATTCAAAGCGTTATATGAATCTGTAAATACCGTTTTATTGTTCTTAAATGAAACATCAGACGTACAACATGTGATATCAGAGTACACTATCCTGTTTTATAATCATCTCGTTCCGAATGCAACGTATTTTAAGTTCGTATTATCTTAAGAATCCCCGATATATCTTTATTTTAATCTTGAACCGTTATTGCGACCTGAAAATATGCCAATGCAAGATATGAAATTCCATGTTATTCAAATGTATTAATATTTGACTTTTTCTGTTGTGTTTTGTGGGGGGGGGTTACGTTTGCATTGTGTGTCCTAACATGTAAGCTTTATAACGAATAATGTTGGACATTTACCATGCGTATCATGCGAAAAAAAATAAAACTTTCACCACATACACGATGTCAATATAAATACGATTTATAGAGTGTATCCGTCTGTCTTCCTGTATAATCTCTAAAGACACATTGTTTACCATTTAGGACGCTTATAATCCAGGTTTGATTTACATTAGGAATTCGGTAAATACAAATGTATGTTTGAATATAGCATGTTTTATAATACAAAGGGCTAATATCCCAATGTGCATTCATGTTTGGACATAAGACTGTATCTCTCTACGCACCGAAATCGTTCAAAACACAACGATTTGCTCATTATTAATCGTATAATTTAAATAGACGCTACAGCTTGCGATGCTGCGGGTAAACGAGTAACGTTCGCACCAAGCGTGGTCCGTGCAGTTAAGTGTATGCCGCGTTTTGTACGTAATTATAATTAAATGTCTTACAACCGAAATAGGTTGCAGTCAAAGAAAAAGGTAATTTATCCTACAGCTAAATGATTTTATAGACAGAAATTCTGGGTGTAGGATAAACTTTACATGCTTACCAGCCTTTAAACTGCTACTACGTGTTGGCCTTTCATTTCCGGTTTAAGGTTAAATCGTTAAAATGTATCAACATAATTTCTCTGTTCTTAGATTTCAATATATACCTGCATCAAATTTAAACATTTCAAACCAATGTACCAATAAAGAATAATAGCCGTAAGTTATTAATCCAATACAACGTTTTTNTCACAAATAATATTGATATTTCTACGCACGGTTAGGCGGTTTTTAACCAATTAAACGATAATATTTTAATTGTCTCGCCAAATATTTTGTATTAATACTGTAGGATAAATATAAAATTATTTTAGTATCTTTGTGACACTAACATAATATTCTCAATTTTCTTTTATTATAACCGATACCATTTTAACATGCATTAAGTTATTGCAATGGCTGTGGTTTTGAACAAATTTGACACAATTATCAAAACAACAGGAATAATAATTGTTCAAAATTTAAAGGTCAGCTTAAGCCATATTGACCAAGTTGTGTGTTATTTTTTCAATGTTACAATATGACAGTACATTGTATTATATTCATGTGGAATATTTGCAAGTATACACCTAATACATCTGTATGTGACGTCTTTAACGTTTTGTGGAAATCATAAGACTCTGAAGATTTTCTTTAACCAAAATTAAGTTCTATGAAGCGTATGTTTTTATGCATCTCTCTATTTTATAACAAAGGTACATTATTCTTCAAAATCTTGAAGTAGGCTCATCAAGCAGCTACAACTCACATAGAGATCATAGTGCTTTTTCCGCATGGAACCGGAGATGCTCTGACCAGAGTCACATTCATTCCCGATGGCACGAATCCGTCTACAATATTTATGCTACACATACCATTAATTAATACACAATTAACATAATTTATTAAATCTTGCGTATTAAAGCGCTTTTGATAATAATGCTCATTAAATGTACACAACGGACTATACTCAATTTTTCGATCTATACTGAAGGAACCGCATGCTAGACAATAGTCCAACTTGTTGACGCTCTCAAATATTAAGCTACTTTTNGCAAAACCACGAGAGTTGTGCTTCCATTATCCGACCTAAAGCTCTATGTTAATACATGGTTTATAAATTACATTTGACTTAATCCATCTCTATTACAAGAACAGTTCAATATACATTAAACAAAATCGGTTCAACCACATTCAACAAATGCCTATGTTCGTCATTAAAGATGTAAGCACTGTACATTATGTGGGATTATTACCTGATTGATATTCACGTAAAAAGCATAAATAGTTTCATTTGGCAGGGTTCGTTATAAACGTGATAACTTTGATGACAAGCCTTATGTATAAAATCCATATGAGAAGAGACCTGATTCACATTACAATGGAACAATGTATTTATATAGCAAAGTAGTTTAGGTGCTTCGGATAATATGTGTTCGCTTGTTTTGTCTTGTTTAAAAAATCACAATTTGAAGTACGCCTTTTTAGAATGCGTTTGTACGTAAGGTACGTCACGTAACCTGTATTCAAAACGCGAAACACAAAATATAATAATTATCTGGAGTTGTTTAAATCTTTCAGCTCGCTTTGTATTAATGTAACATATTTATAGCAAAGGTAATTTGCGCCATTCAGACACGAACAGCAAGTCCAAGTATATACACTGTGAATTTAATTCAGTGAATACATACATTTAAAAAAAATCGATTTTATATATGAACTCCGTTAAACCATTATATCGATGTCATATCAAATTTAAAGGACAACAAATAATACATAGATTAAACTAATTTTGCAAATGTACGATTTTGGATCGTACGTTTACGATAAAGAAGCACAAGATAAAACTTCTCCAAAGTTCTATATTGTGTTATTCACAACACCCAATAACTTGTCCAATTAGAGCTCTATTTCACAATAATTTAATGTTATTTAAAAAACCGTATAACTTGTTGAGAAAAGAACCTGTATATGTATCTTATATGAAATATTGTATAAATTGACTGTTACAGTCATTAAGCTAATGATGCTTAAACTTGTGTTGACCATACGTGGACATGATAATGCAGAAGTAATGTCTGCGTGCGTGAATATGCTGCATGTCCATATCAAGTCAGCCACGTGGTATTTACTGTCTATACAATGTTAAATGTGTTGTATGCGCGTACTTGCCAATACCTTTAGCAATTGAGTTTCAATTTGTAGTTACATGAAAATTGTATATGTTTTTGATGAACTTTTTTCAGGTTCTTCTGCGTTATAACAAAACACTGGATGTAAGTATATATTGATTTGAGAACTCACAGTGCAGTAGTGCTTCGATTTCTACGGGAAGGTATGATAGAACACTACAATTTCTTAAATATATGTACATAGCTATGAAAATAAAATAAATGTTCTTACGTAAGGAATGCATTGTATTCCACTTAACGACATGCACATCACACGTAGTGGTGCAGCTGCTATATTATATGAATAATGGATATAGCATGTTCACTTTGCTTCTTTGCAATCAATAGACTAACGAGTACGTGCCTTCTGGCAATTCAGCAAAAGGAAGACCACACGTATGTTAAAACAATTGTTAACTGTGCTATATAATAAAGGCGATATTATAGTTATGAACGCGTACGTTACACGTTATGGCTTTATGGATACCACCGCCGAACACAATTATTGCTTGCAAGTATTGTTTACATGGATAAATAGAATTATCAGGTCGTTTCTAAGAAACGTCTTAATCTGTTCATATAAAATGCTGTTATTGTCGAAAACCTGTCATTATACTTAATTAATTGCTCGCAATTGTGTTCTATTTTTAAATATAATATGTACAAAGCTAAATAAGATATTTATACACTTCATATATTAAATGATGAATGAATATGTTATTAGAAGGACAAGTTACAAAACAACGATTCATTATATCTTATGCATTTTCTAGGAAGAAACAGATAGTTATCGCTAAACATCATTAACGCATCATATTCAACAACCAATAATCTTGGTGATAGGACAATAAAAAAACACATATATAGATGTTTATTTTTTATCTAAATAAAGCAGCAATACATAATATTATCAACAATCCATTATAAATTTAAATATCTGACGACCATATGTTTAGTTAGTTCAATCGTTCATGTAACACTAAAAGAGCGGGTCAACCAATTCAGAGATGTGTACGCACATAGTAGGTTCTTCACATGCACCATAACTAATCGACATTAAAGAGCAATAAAACATTCCAAACGTATCCACTTAAAATTATAAAACACCTGAATATCAGTGTATGTGTTTTATATTACCCATGAAGGTAACTAGTCCTCTCCGTTAGTGTGAGAGTATTGTTTGCTGTTGTTTCCGTTGTTTTCCATTTGGATAAAATCTGTTTATAGATATATTGCACTCCAATAAATGTTACGGTTGTATGAACGTTTTCTTTCTGTATTCATAATACAAAGTTGTGTGCTGACCATATGTTTATTAAAGTGTTGTGCAGTGTGTGTTTTTTTCTAATCATTCACTGCGCATGTACAACAGTTTTCTGATAAGAAAAATAGACGTGCCATTAATTCAAAACAACTCGTTTGCAGACAACGCGAACGTTACTTTTGTCTCCAGCGTTTATGCATTATTATAAAGGTTCGTATTAGTACATGGAAATCGTTTTTTCAATTTCAAATAAAATTCGCAGACTATATCCGTTCCTCTTTTAACAGAGTGCATTCACGTGTAGATATTGGCCTGCCATTGATCGGAAGTGCTTATAATGACACTAATTCAAGTGTGCATGTGCACTAAATTTTATGAGCAAACAGATCATAATAAGCTGATTTTCTGCGCGTGTGTTGTGAAATAGTTACCAATAGTTGCTGTCATTTTATAAACAGAGAAGTGTTTGAGATAGCAAGATATGCATTTAGTAATTTCTTCGAGTCATTTTAAGATCTCCACAGACCACTTTAGTAGTATTACATCCTAGGTCACATTCATTGTTTATACGAACCTATTATGCTATGTTCCGCAGACACAAGCTTATAAGGACGTAATGGTATTAAGCCAATTCACATACAATTGTAACATTTAACTATGTATATAACATTTAACTATGTATTTAACATTTAACTGTATGGTTCATATGAGACTGAACAAAAAAGCATAGGCAATGCTTGCACGGGTATTTTCTAACAACATTATTAAAATGAATCGTGCTTGAAAGTTTAAAAAAGGTATGGCGAAGACATACATCCTCGTCTATAACTCATGCGTGCTCGGCTCACATGGCATCTGTCTTTGCCTTATCGTTTCTTCGCCCTGTTCGTTCAAGTCGCTCCAGGCCAGTTTTCCCTTTTTGGCCTTGATTGTGCGTTCTATACGTTAGGCAATTATTGTAGACTGTGAGTATGACCTTCAGACTTTCTTAGGTAATGGCGTCGGTGTCTTGACTTCCCCGCTCACGCCCCTTAGAAATAAGCATGACTATGAGATTCTTCTTCAACCTAAATTATTTATTTATGAATTGTATGCTCTGTAACTCTCTTTTGATGTAAAACAAAATACTCAATATTCTAATATATGTGCATTCTTAGCAAACAGCTACGACTTTGTTCTAATGAAGAACGGTGGTTCTGGTGTTATTATTTCTTTTTCGCATTGAATCTTTAAGCTTTGACACGCGTCACTACCATTCATGGTGTCCAAAAACAATCGCCAAACCTTCAACTTATATACATGTATATCAAACAATTATATCAAAATAGGTACTTGACATCAATCGTGAGTAAACATCACTTTTTGGTTCTGAAATGCCCATCAAACGTACGTGAGTTACGGTTCTATTCATCGAATATACCATACACAGCAGATTGTGCGGTAGGAATCGCATGCTAGACAAAATTCTTCATTACGACAGATGCACATATGTTACTGTACTTGAACAAGACAAATGGTGCTCATGAATATATGCATACAGGTGTAGTGAAGTGGAAAGTAAGTGCGTTTAATAGGGGCACGCATTAGGTTGGTCTTATGGAACCGATTTTTAGATTTATTGCTTGCGCAGCTGCATTTATTCATAAATAAAAAAAAATACTATTTAGGTTTTGTGTCTAGCAACGTCAGCATTTTTATCTTTCAGCAAAACAGAGACCACACTCGCGTTTATTTGCCCAACGCGCTTATATACGTCTTCAAACGTCGACAGCTCTTTTGCTATGTTTAACCGTTTAATATTCGTCATCAAAACTACAACGCCATCTGCGATTATCACGAAAGCGATCTCCTTATGCGAGTCCACTCTGTACCCATACTAACATATAGTCGAATGTTAAATACTCGTTGTAACAAAATAGTAGGATTTGTTAAGATAATACAAATGCGAACGGCTGACGATATGCTAAAAGCTAATTGGGTATTATTATTACTATTATATAAGGCAATATCATCAATTACACAGGATTACCATAAAATGACAACATCCACAAATTGAATGCAATTAAAGTTGTTGTTATATAGAGAACACGTGGTTAGTGTCGGAATGACGTTTATCTGGAATGCTTAAAAATGTTTTCGCACCCGTTAAACTTTCTTCTTTCCGGCAATAATCGTTTATTCTATTTATCCGAGTTTCGACCCAATTGTTATTTCAAAGCACTTTCGTTAAAACAGTTTTAAAATGACGAGTCTCACACCTTATATCTCGACTTTCATATACGCTTAAAATTGCCTTAAAAAAATACATTTTTTTATTGACAAACAAACCACATACTGCATTATAGTTTAGTCATTCTTTTGGTATTGCGTCAAACCTACGTCATTAACAGGGTTATCAGATGTACCAGTTATCTATTTAAATTGATTACATCTAGAATTGTTATTTTGTTTCAAGTACGAGTTATGCATATGAAATCAGAACATAATAACGCATCACGGACAGTTACAAGTGTGCGTATGATACTGGTCTCACCCATCCAAACCCAAGGAGCTATTCTTGTCTGAATTGATCTTTCCAACTTCCTTTTATCAGTTGTTGAAAGTCCATATATCTGCAGAACATTAACATTTAAAAATGGTAACCAAACGTTACTATTGAATGCTTCCGAGATAAATTCGAATGTGAACCATAGCGTTCATATTTCATCGCTCCTGGTATACACCCTTACATTGAGTGCTCGATACCAGAATGTCATGTGTTACACAACAAAAGCTAGTTATGTCTCCTCAACATTTGATTGCTACAACATTCTTCCCAGAAATAAACTAGGATCATAAATTTTCAAAATATATTGTCCAAACATATTATATAAACTTTTGTTTTAATATTGCTCATGGTGCAGAAATTATGACATTCTGGTTAATTATACTTATCAATCTTTCCTATGTTTTGAGATAGTTCAAATATTACCCCATGTCACTATTTTCTAACTATATAACAATTTATATAAATTCTTAGTTTTTACAAATTATGGAACTTTCATTTAATATCAAAGTAAATCAGCATTCGTCGCAAAAGATTAGTACAGACATGAATACCAATTATATTCATATTACGCATTCAGTAAATGAATCTGTTTGGTCGTTGGTCCACTACTGGTGATTTGCCTGAGGAGACTGTAAGTTTGTCTTACTCTCCGTCTGTCCGTCCGTCCGTCTGCCAAACTTGATCCTGCGATGACTCAAAAAGTTCTGGAGAGACTTTTTCAATATATGTAAGGCCTATATGCATTTACTAAAATGAGAGGACATAATTAATTTTGTTATAACGCGAAAACTATATACATTTTGTAAGATATTACCATTAAGGTGTGTTTACATTTGGATTCGCCTCTAGTCGATCCGTTCGCGGAAACTAAAAAAACGCGAAAAGGTATGATCGCAAAATGTGTTATACAGGTTAAAGGTATAACAGGATTATGCAAAACCTTCCATTTCTCTAGATGTCAAATCTCAAGTGACTGTTCTAAAATAGATTACAATCACCTATAAATAATGCTGTTTCTTCCCCTTAAATTGTTTGAGTGCGATTTCGACAAGCACTCAAAGCTACAAAGGGCCATAATTCTGCAGTTGAACGCAGCCGAAAATTCCTTAAATAACGATCATCCACCCATTAGTACATTTCACGCAAGATGAGTTTAGCATTCAACATGTTGGGGACTATTTAAAAAAAAAAGGACCGTAAGGCAAATAAAAAACAGTGTAGACACATGACTAAAAAACATGTACACAAACTTGACCTAGAGCAGTTTTGAATTCACCCAGCAAGCATTGAAATCAAAACTCGAGTTTGATACAATTAATAATGTAATATTATAACAGTCAAAAAACAGGTCAATTTCAAAGTAGCACCAATATGTCTACATTTGTCTTGCCAATTATCAAGTAGATTTATTTGGCTGAAACTCTTAACTGTAGATAACCAGTATTTATTTTGAAAATCGATGTCAGCGGCGACTCTCAATTAGAACAATGACTTAAAGAAGGTTACCACTTAGATGTTCAAAACGGGAAATAATCAAAGCAAAGTTGTTTTCAGACACACTTTGTGTTACTTCGCTTTGTACGTGGACTGGCATTTCTATAAATTTGAATATCCAATAAGTAAAAGTATGCACAAACACGTGTGACACCAACTGACACACTTGAACAGTTATTTGATAGTTTTGTGTTTATGTTATCCAAACAAAAATTATAATTTCATTATATAATGTATTACCACATTTTTATTATCCCCACGCTTTTTGGAAAAAAAGGTGGGGATATTGTGGTTATCTCCGCCGTCCGTCCGTCTGTCCGTCCGTCCTGGCCACTATCTCCTCCTACACTATTAGCACTAGAACCTCGAAACTAACACACATGGTAGCTATGAGCATATGTGCGACCCTGCACTATTTGGAATTTTGATCTGACCCCTGGGTCAAAAGTTATGGGGGTTGGGGTGGGGTCGGGTCAGAGATTTTCACTCATTTGTTTAGGTTATTTTACATTAACTTCTTCATTTCTACACCGATTCACTTCAAATTGATACTGGACCTCTCTTATGACAATACGGTCAATCTCAACCATGCATGGCCCCATTCCCAACCCTGGGGCGCCCCGCCAACATAGGCCACACCCACCCAAAATTGCATTTTACTATAATTTCTTCATTTCTACACGGATTCACTTCAAATTGACACTGAACTTCTCTTATGACAATACGGTCAATCTCAACTATGCATGGCCCCATTACCAACCCTGGGGCGCCCCGCCCACATAGACCACACCCACCCAAAATTGCCTTTTACTATAATTTCTTCATTTCTACACCGATTCACTTCAAATTGATACTGAACTTCTCTTATGACAATACGGTCAATCTCAACTATGCATGGCCCCATTACCAACCCTGGGGCGCCC
>VMBQ01001141.1:175795-195656 GCA_007657795.1 Dreissena rostriformis | reverse complement strand
TTCTTGAGTTATCATCTGGAAACCATTTTACTATTTCTAGTCACTGTGACTTTGACCTAGTGACCTGAAAATCAATACATCTGCCGGTCATGACCAATGTCCCTATGAAGTTTCGTGATGCTAGGCCTAAGCATTCTTGAGTTATCATCCAGAAACCATTTTACTGCTTCAGGTCACTGTGACCTTGACCTTTGACCTTGTGACCTGAAAATCAATAGGGGTCATCTGCCAGTCATGACCAATGTCCCTATGAAGTTTCGTGATCCCAGGCCTAAGCGTTCTTGAGTTATCATCCGTAAACCATCTGGTGGACGGACCGACGGACAGACGGACCGACATGTGCAAAGCAATATACCCCCTCTTCTTCGAAGGGGGGCATAATAACAATTCACCCCAGAGTTCTACCTCGCGCGCTTTTGATGAGTACCAAAGATTCCTATCTAAAATTCCTTTCCATATTGGGAACGTGCGAAAAGCAAGCAGGAATTTCCGTGATAAAAGGTCAACGGTCATGACCTCATTACGTTCTAAGGTATATGGACATCATTTATTTACAGAGAATAAAATGGGCTGTTTTACATCGACTTAGTTATTTACGTCTTCCACGCACCAGAAAGTATTAGCGTTTAACGCTCATTGAACCAGAAAAATGATAGAAATAACATTCGTAATTTAAGGAATATGATATCCAGACAAACAATCGAAGAATGAACACATCTATTAATTATTAAGAATTAAATAATTTGTCATACAACAATTCAAAAAGATCCCGGTGTATACAACATAAAATGGATAAAATGGAAAACCCAATTTCGCTCGAAAGTAAAGTAAAACTGCGTATGACATTTAGATAAATATTGCATTTGAGTGTATGCCTATACCGCCCCCGGTCGTTGTATTGGAAAATTATGTTTGTGTGTACCGGTACAAGTACATTTCATGTTATTGTGTGCCATGTATGCAATAATGTTTATATCTGTATTTTATAACGTTTAAAGGCATTTTGAATAAATGCCCCTTTTCACTTTACTTTTTCTGTATTAAGTTTTATTACATACGATTTCGACCTCGTGTTGGTTGCGATACTTAGACAATATATAAAAACATTTAAATTAGCAGCAACAATTCTTTAGTTATCAGATTCCAATAGTCATAATTTTGTTTTGGGCTACATGCCGTTAAGAACGTCCGAACGAGACTCTTGAGATGAAAAATCAACTAAGGGCAATAACTCCATAAATGTTAAGTACATGGTATTGGTTTTTAGTACATTGCAATCTTCTAAACGATATCTATCTAGTTTCAAGTTATAGTCATAAAACAGTTATGCTCCACGCAAAAAGTACATATTAAAAAAAAATACAAGAAGAATAACCCCAGAATTATTAAGCGCAGAGAAATGGTTCTGATTGTGTGTTGCAAAATATGTCCACATGTGAAGTTAATTGCTTAAATGCTTTGAACTTGAAGTAATGGGAAAAACTATGCTCACCTTAATTCATTGTGATACTAGAGCATCTTAGCTGGAATATGATTTTTAAAATTAGTAAAAGTTTTCATTATGAACAATAAGGAATACAAGTTGCAAGCAGGGCATGGCCGATTGTTACCACATACTTAAGTCAATATTTGAATAAATTTGGTAGAATACAGCAAAATGATGTAACATACAAAATACCAAACCTCTGGGAATTGTGGTTTCACGCAAGAGTTTTTAAGTCCTTTATCTATAAAAAAAAGTCTATATATAACATGTAACCTTACCTGGGGCGTTGCCAGTTTTTATTCCTGGAGCATAATTTGAACAAATTTCGTACAGGACCTCTTCATAATGCTAAGGACCAATATCATTACTAGCCAAGTTTATAGGCTTTTATGCAGTTTATAGTTTTGGAGTTTTTTAAACTTTCAATATACACATAAAAAGTACAAGGCGATCATTTTACCCCCAGGGCGGGGCCAATTTTGACCCACAACGAATGATTTAAACTTATGTCACATACATGTAACAAATACCAAAACTCTGGGTGTTGTGGTTTCAGAGGAAAAGTATGACTGTAAGGAGAGCAAGTAATTCCCAGTGTGGGACACTTAAACCTAGGGACATGATTTGAATAATCATGGAAGAGGACCACCATATGCTAATACCAAACCTCTGGGTCTTGCTGTTTATGGGACAATTTGTATAGTTTTCACTGTATACCATATTAGGCTTAAAGAAAAAGTAACTCCTTGTGCAGGCCAATGTTTACCCCATCTCTTCTTGAGCATACAGGGATAGAAATTAGTGGTTGCCCGTTCACCTGATTTATTTGACTTGATTTAGGTCTGGGAAAGTACAAAGTTCAAAATTTGGTAGTCCGTCCAGGCAACTAGTTTTTAAAAAAGCTTGAAACAGTTTTCCCAAAGTTAATCAGTTTATTTTTTTTTAAGATTCAGGATCATAAAAGGTATAATGAATTGATTCATGACTCATGACATCAATTTTATAATATTGTCTCATTGTATTATGTTATACATGTAATAAACTATAAGATAATATGATATGACATGTACTTCTTGGCTTTTTACTCTTTGGCAGGGCTACCAAAGAACTAGAGATAGTTGCGAGTCCAGGAAATCTACCGTCAAAATTCGTTTTTATCCCTGGCATATAAACAAAATTAAAACACAGCTAAATTAAAAGTGTGTTGTTTGTTTTTTCTCATTTTTCTGAAAGGTTTATACAATGCACAAATGTTTTGTATACATTAATTTTAACACTAACAAAATGGAGTGAGAGAAACAAAAGCAAAAATAAGGTTACTTTAATAAAGGTTACTTCAACGCAAACATCCACACTGAATAAAGACCCTTAGGAAACCCTTTCTGTTTCTCTTCTTTTAGCAATTTCATTCCAGAATTCATCATAGCCCGCACATAGCAGTCCTTTGAGCGTGTAAAACTACTATCAACATCATCAAACTGAGTTTCACTGGAACCGGACACATTTTCTTTCACAATCATTATTCCGTTGGGTGCCAAGCCTTTTTTACATCTCTTAAAAAAATTCACGAGATGCTCATCAGTTAAATGTCCCAACACCCACTGACTCCAGATAAGGTCATATCTCCCTTCCTCAGGGGTGAAATCCTGCAATCCAGAACATATAAGCTGATCAACACGGGACGACTGTTCGCCTATGAAACCACGTGCTGCATCCAGGAATTTCTGACACTGTTCCACCATATCCACCGTGTCAAACATGGGCAGAAGAAGTCTCTTCGTGATGCGGCCGATTCCTGATCCACAGTCTAATGCTCTGTGATTGTTTGTGGTGCCTTTTCCGACCTGAAGAAAGATAAACATGTCAGCTATAAATGATGGAGCTTGTGAATCTTTATTATCTGTATAGATACATATTCATAAATAATGGCTGGCATTAGAGCTGGGAAAATAAGTAAGTGTATCAACAAAACAATTTGTATCCAGGTTTAGGCCTTTTCCTTGCGTATGCACAGGTCCAATCAACCCATTCCGAAATTGAAATGGTATTTTTTTTAATTATTATAAATTGTTACATTAAATCAGAATTTCTCTTAAACCAGTGCACTTACAGCGCAAAATTGCATTGTTCCCAAAATGGATAGGAAAAGGCCTGAGGTTCCAGTTGCTAAATTACAATTATTGGTAGATCTGACTCTTAACATAAGACTAAAGAGTTTAACCTCGCTGATGCCTGATTAACACACTAGACTTCTATAAATACATGTAGAAAAGGAAAAATATATTAAACATAAATATTAAAATAAATTGTGTATGCCCTGCTCAAATTAAAGTTTTTAAACACAGAATGCATTGAAGTACCAAAAAAAAAGTTTCTGAGAACGCGGTTCAGGTTGATTTCAAAATATCCGAATGAAAACAAAAAAACAATGGGAGCCTTATGTATGATGTATACAAATAGACATAGAAATAGCGGTATCGGGTCGTTTAACCCTAATACCTGTTTGCCCTTAGTCAACCTGGGTCGTTTTGATCTTATTTTATCGTAATATAATATTATGATTTTGTAAATGTTTTTTCGATCTGAATTTTATTTGTTTAACATATATGTGACACTAAAACACAAAGTTAGAGGATAAAATCCAAACAATGTGGGACCAGTATATGCCTATATGGGAAGCGAAATAACAACATCCCATTTTTTAAAGTCTGTCGCCAGACTGTATGGACCGTCAGACAACTGTCACAACATGACACAGGCTGACCATTAAACCAAAAAAAAAAAATNAAACGACTCAGGCAGAATGGGAATAAGGGTGAAAAGACCAAGGGCGAACAGCTATTAGCGCAAAACGACTCAGGCAGAATGGGAATAAGGGTGAAAAGACCAAGGGCGAACAGCTATTAGGGCAAAACGACTCAGGCAGAATGGGAATAAGGGTGAAAAGACCAAGGGCGAACAGCTATTAGGGCAAAACGACTCAGGCAGAATGGGAATAAGGGTGAAACGACTCAGGGGCAAACAGGTATTAGGGCAAAACGACTCAGGCAGAATGGGAATAAGGGTGAAACGACTCAGGGGCAAACAGGTATTAGGGCAAAACGACTCAGGCAGAATGGGAATAAGGGTGAAACGACTCAGGGGCAAACAGGTATTAGGGCAAAACGACTCAGGCAGAATGGGAATAAGGGTGAAACGACTCAGGGGCAAACAGGTATTAGGGCAAAACGACTCAGGCAGAATGGGAATAAGGGTGAAACGACTCAGGGGCAAACAGGTATTAGGGCAAAACGACTCAGGCAGAATGGGAATAAGGGTGAAACGACTCAGGGGCAAACAGGTATTAGGGCAAAACGACTCAGGCAGAATGGGAATAAGGGTGAAACGACTCAGGGGCAAACAGCTATTAGGGCAAAACGACTCAGGGGCAAACAGGTATTAGGGTGAACAACCCGGATTCAATAGGATGGACCAATAACAAATCTGAATTTTACCTGTTTTTTTTTAACCAGATTAAATATTGTTTAAGTAACTTACAAAGGACTTGAGTTGTTATATCATAAGAAACAATTTAATGGCGACTAGACATACATGAACAGTGGATAAGAAAACAGATCTGAGCTGGTGTAATGGTTTCAGGGAGACCATGTGGATGCAAGACACACTGTAGCGGTCCTTTCTGGACCTTGAAACTTTAAGAAGGGGGTGTAGTAAAACTAGGTCACTTGCTGTTGGGCTAGCTCTTAAGCAACGCATTTAGTGTCTGGTTACCACTCGAAGACCCTGGTTCATTCCCCCGTGGGAGCTGACAGGATTTTTCACTTTAAGATCAAGCCCGGCGCTTATCTCATGTTGACATAAACATAACTAAACTTAATACATGTCTTCGTTATTGTTGATATTATGTTGTAATTCACCTTTAAAAACGGTCTCAAGAAAGCTTTTGAGCCATTGATATCAGTTGGAGAGATCTTTTCAAAGCCTCCTAACATGCCGTCGACGGAGGGATTGATGGAAGCCCAATACTCTTTTGCATCATCGTAGAATTTTTCTTCATTATCTGGCCAAGGCTCCTCTTCTTCTGATCCATCAGCCATTTCTTAGACCTAACAAAAGAAATATTGATCGTAGTAAACAAAAATGCATGTATGGATTAAGTACAATGGTCTGTATCAACGAAGACACCGTTTTCGATAAATTATAAATCACGAATTAAAATAACACAGTAAACGTTCGGGTTCTTCTAGGTTACAAAACACTATGAAATCGACCAGACCGATGAGGAAAATATTTGATATAGATCGAACAGTCTAGATTTTTTATACAAAAGTAAGTAAATTATTCACCAGTTTAATCGACTTAACAGACTAATAATTTGTTACGAACTAGTGTGTACAATAGATTGTGTACACTAGTGTACATATTGTTAAAAAAAACAACAGATATCATAATACAAGTTCAGTAAATAATATGATAAACACCCTCAATTGGGTTACACTTGAAACACGCAGAACAACATTCCGTTTCATTATGCTATATTAAATAATCCATCATGCAGTTGCCACCACTCCTCCTGATAACCTTATTGTTCGTGTAGACCTCCGATTCAGACTTATAATAGCAGCATACGTTGTTTTAAACTCATACAAACCTCAAATGACTCGTATAAAGTATCACTCTATCCGAGAACAGTCATCCAATTGAATTTACTACCTCCCTATACATGGGGCAGTTACAGTAGAGTTTTTTCAAAACCCTTACTCCTGTGTCTGCCATTGCCCCCTCCCTCACCCCTCATCCGCCTGTAGACACTTTCCATGTGAATAATTTAAAACTGAATTTACATCCAACCGAGCACCTTTGTATAGTTTCCACCTCTTTACCAATAAGGGCCGGCAGAAACTCTTCCGTCTAGAAGGAGTGTCTGTATCTGAAAAAGAAGACGTACAATAACTAAATTGAATGGTTTGTTATAATGTTAAACCATGGCGTGTGCATGTAACAATTGGAATAGTGATAAATATGAATATTGAAATATCGGTGGTAACATGACTAAACAATGTGAAGTTATTGTTGTATAGTCACTGTGCATCTAGCCACTATAGTGTACATGTTGCCTTCCATATACATTTAAACTTACCTATCCATTCCATTCCATTTTTTTTATCGAGTGCACCGGGATTGTCTCCCATATGGCCATCGCCCCCAGAAAGATGTGTTAGTTGGTTACGGGGGATAGTGCAAGATACAGGAGACACCCCGTTCCAGAGGTGACCCTGAATCTTTTAGTGCCCGGTGTATAGCACCTAGTACACTGCACCTCGGTTTAACGTCCTATGCGAAGACGAGTTAGTAGGTTAGGTGCAGCGGGGGATCGAACCAGCGATCTCTGGATTGTGAAGCCAGTGTGTTACCACTAGACCACGGATCCGCTACTAAACTTACCTATCGATTGGTCGTTATCATTAAATAAGAAAACATGTCCGATGCGCACATCGTGTTACATGATTTACGCACGTAAAATGGAATACCTCTTTCTGGATTGGACGTCAAAAGGCATGGTCCCCAAATACATTTATGTCGACACGCGCAAAGGTCTTCGTGTAAACTCTCCATAATTTTTGGAGTCCGCACATAAAAATCTGGCGAAATTGAAAATAAATGTCTGTGGATAATCAATTCGCATTTGTCTGCGTTCAAATGACTTGTTTCCTGACAAAAACAATTATTGTTCTGACACATAGCACTGGCTCTTCTAAACCTTAGGTGGTATAATAACATTGGTAAAATAACATTAAGTCTTTCATTAAATTTGGCATTACATCTTTTATCAATTAATCTCTTGCACGACGGTTACACGTGTATGTGAGAGTATGAAACGACAACTCTGCGTGGAGATTGATCTTTTATATGAACAAATGGGCCCAGGTCTTTGTCTTCCATTATAGAAGATATATTCTAAAAGTAAAGCTTCGATATAGATCTTGATATATGGATATAGGGACAGAATATGGATATACACAGTAAACCATATATACAGATCTAAAGACAACTACCTACATACCATAACAATGTGTTTTTCATCGTGTTGCAGGTAACGTACATTATTTTGTATAGGCCTTACAAGCCAACGTGGCCATGATATCCGACCTGTTGACCTTGAAATCAAGGCATCATTATTTCCACCCTAATCATCAACATGCCAATTTAGATGATCATATATCAAACCATTCTGTAGATATTGGGAACAATTATACGGTACCAACCTCAGTGACCTTGACCATTGACATAATAACTTTAACCCCGGTAACTTAAAAAGCGTCTGCCTTTCCACCCGATTAACCAATTTGTATAATAATTTGCACGATCATACGTAATCGTGTTCTAAAGATTGTGTGTGGTAACGAATTTCATGTGACAAGCCCTTGTGACCTTGACCTTTGACCTGTTGATAGGAAAATCGATAGACCACTCCCTTTGACCCCAAGTAACAATCACGTGAATTTACGTGTTTATATGTATATTGTAGGTTGTAGGTAAAATGTATTAGATATACATGCACCATGCAAGGGGATTTTCAAATATAAGTTCATTGCCGACAACTATATAAATACGTTCAATATTATTAATGAATTTAAATGAAGGCTTACTGAAAGTTATAAGCAGGATTGGCAAAAATCTGCCCATGATAGTCCAGAACGTGACTTGTATTGTATTTTTAAGTATACTTTTGAATATAACGAGTATTTATACATACTCCCGAAAACATGTACCGGTAGACCCTATATTAGCCATTATAGAATGTCGGTTTACCATTTTTTTGATTTTGCGAATTGAATATATGCACACAGTAAAGTGTTGATTGTGCACAATTTATCTTGTCTTTGTTGTATTAATTCATTAGTGTTTATTATATGTCTACATGCTCAGCACAGAATTATAATTGATATCGTAAGACATTTACAGAATAAGTGAAATTATAAAGTTACAGATCATGATATAGTGTGAATAGAGTTCTATTCTAGCCTGATATTTATACCGAATATCATTCACGTGCTTGTTCGAAGGGCTATTTAAAAAAAAAAATCGTATTTGCTAATCTGTGCGTTGATGATAAAACCACAATCCTGTCGCATTAGGTGAATATGTTTTAAATATGCAAATGTTGTATGTATGCGTTAGATGTTCATTATAATCTATTACATCATCTTTACTAGTATTGTGCTATCTACAGCGCACATTTCAGGGCATAATACTTATATATTGTACGCTGTGCACTAAGTACTCTTTCTTATGCATCCTGTTCAATAACAAGCGAGTTCGTTAAAACTTCCTGATCACAGTGCTTAATAAAACAAAATATTTCAGATACTAGTATACGATAAAGAACGGTATTTAGGAATGTGTTGATTTTCAAAGAGCATATCCCATGCACATGCTAGCTTGTGCAATCCATTTTCCTGAATTGCGCAATGAGTTGCGCACAGATTTTAGCCCAGATAAGTCGCGTCGCATTAACCGTTACTAAAATTGATGTGGTATGGTATATTTATAAGCTGTCATATCGCGATAATGTTGATTTTTGCAATGCGTTTCATCTAGTAGATGAACATATTTTCATTTACTTGCTTATACACATTTAAAGTCGGCTTATATTTAGTACTTATATAAATCTTAATATGTGATATGTGGTGGATCTGCAATTCGATTAGCTCAATACATGACATGATACGAAGGGCTGATGCACGTAATCCAAGAACTTTACGGAAACGCAAGCAGCGCAGTACTTCTCCATGGACAGATGGGTGACTTCTTCGGGACATCAGTGGGCGTCGTTCGATATGTCTGCTCTCTCCCGTCCTGTTTAATCTTTTCGTTGAGAGGTTAATGCAGGAGACCCTCCAAGACCACCACACCCACCTTCATCGGAGGCAGACCCTTCCTCTCTTGAGATTTGATGATGGCATTGACCTATTGGGTGGTACAAGCAGTGGACTCCAACACCTCACCAACAGACTCTGTGAGAGAGTAGGATCATACGACAAAGAGGTCAACACGGAGAAGTCGAAGATCATGGTGTACAACACGAACATCACCAGTGCAAACATCACCATGAACAGCGAGAAGGTGGAAGAGGTGACCAGCTCTTATTACTTGCGAGCAACCCTGTCCACGAATGGCACCAGTACCGTCAAGGTCCGAATAAGAATTGCCATTGGCGACCGCAGCGTTGGTCAGACTGAGCAGGCTGTGTACAAGCAGCTCCATCATCTTCCCCACAAGGAAAAGACTCTACATTTAAGTCCCTCGATGTCTCCATCCTACTGTACGGCTGCGAGACCTGGACGCTCACGCGGACACAGAAGTCTCTCCAAAGACTGTTCCGCGTGTCCTGCATGACTGCAACACTTGTTGGCCAAAAAGAACCCCTCCTGGCGACCGTCAAACGAAAAACGCTTGCTTGGTTTGGACACGTCACTTGGTACGACTCACTGTGCAAGACTGTTCTCCATTGCACGTTAGATGGAAGTCGCCGTCGTGGTCGTCAGAAGAAAAGCTGGATGGACAATGTGAAATAAGTGACGTCCCTTTCCATGGATGAGCTTCTCACAGCAGCACACAACAGACCTGACTGGCGGATGATGTCTTTGTCTTCGTCGCTCATTACCCCCCCNCCCCCCACAACGGCCTTGGCGGTCAAGAGAATGAGGATGATGGCGTGATTCATTATTGGGAAAGCAGTGGATTTTGGTTTGTTTCGAACACACGTACATTCTTAAAAACAGTTCTTATAAACTATAAACACGTGTTAAAGTACTTTTAGTGGGCAGAAATTCAAAACTCACACCACGGTGCCGCATTTATTGTATCGATTCTTACATATGATATTCATTGGTTTCAGAACATACAGTCAAATGTCATAATTTTATGACATGATCAGACTCTGCTACTCACTGCAAAAGCAACAAAACACGCAGAAAACACGCAAGTTATATATTGTATATTATATATATTGTCATTTACGGATTGCATCATCGCACGTATATCTGTACACAGGAGTATATAGGGGTATGTTTTATATTAATTAGCCATTAGATTAGCTTTATGGATAGAATTTCAAACTCCTGTGATCTATACTAGCTGTACAATTTGTTTACAGTACCGTAAAAAACGTAAAAGTGTATCGTGAGGGCGATCTGACCTTTCAGAATCAATTTTAAAAGTGACGTATTTTTTTCTGAAGACATAAATAGATACATTTCATAAATAGAAAGTTCAAACATATCATAAACTGACGTGTTTTTCCCCAAAAAGTAACAGTAATTTTCCAAAGCTTTCGTGAACACAACATCGCGACTTGCCGGCAAAATCCGGAAAATAATCAGACCAATGAAATTCAAGGTACATTGTGTATCAAGCACACCTTCACCATTCATACTCTACTGACCTTGACTTGTCACATTTGTAAACAGTACGGCGGGCTACCAAACTCAACCATATCTCTTTTGGGATTTTGTTGAGATAGGTAAGCATTTGTGTTTGCAAATTAGCATTATTTTAGGTAAATCTTTAGTTTACACAACAAGAAATTACAAAGACTATTGGTTCTTAAAAATCATTTAGATTTTTGCAAGTGCATACGTTGTACTTCTCGACCATAGCTATATAGCTACTTATAATAGCAACTATAGTGTTGTAGTGCTAGTACACTGAACAACTTACAAGCTATACATACATGTATATGAAGTCGGTAGAGTGGCTTCTATCCTATACAAAAACAACTGATCACGTCTAATCGTATGGACTTGTACATGGATAGTCACAGTGATATACTGGCAAACAGCCAAGTGTGTCATTAAATGTCCATTCATGTCTATAGATCTATTATATCTATTCATTTTTTGTCTGGTTGTAAAGCTGGTATTATCTTGAACAATGCCAATCAGTACATCTGATATTAAATGGGTCATACAATCGATATATTTTATGAACTAGTATGTTATATAAAATTACCGTAATTACCAATATGCCTCATGCGGAGAGGATTTACATTTTTAGCTCGACTATTATATATGAAATATATATAGTGGAGCTTTCCTACTCACCCCAGCGTCGGCGTGAGCTATAGTGTGAGCGTTGGAATGTTAACGTTTGTGTACCACCTCAAATATTTTCTATGTCCCTTAACATATTGCTTTTATATTTTGCATACTTCTTTACCAACATGACCCCAATCTATAAACAAGAGCAGACAACTGTAACAAGCATTTTGTAAGAATTATGGCCCTTTTTCCACTTAGAATATGCATATTATTGATAAATCTATGTTAAAGTTTGCGTACCACCTCAAATATTTTCTATGTCCCTTGACATATTGCTTTTATATTTTGCATACTTCTTTACCAACATGACCCCAATCTATAAACAAGAGCAGACAACTGTAACAAGCATTTTGTAAGAATTATGGCCCTTTTTCCACTTAGAATATGCATATTATTGATAAATCTATGTTAAAGTTTGCGTACCACCTCAAATATTTTCTATGTCCCTTGACATATTGCTTTTATATTTTGCATACTTCTTTACCAACATGACCCTAATCTACAAACAAGAGCAGACAACTGTATCAAGCATTTTGTAAGAATTATGGCCCCTTTTACACTTATAATATGCATATTATTGATAAATCTATGTTAAAGTTTGGGTACCACCTCAAATATTTTTTCTATGTCCCTTGACATATTGCTTTTATATTTTGCATACTTCTTTACCAACATTACCCCAATCTATAAACAAGAGCAGACAACTGTAAGAATTATGGCCCTTTTTCCACTAAGAATATGCATATTATTGATGAATCCCCCCCCACCCATTTTTTTTTAAAACATAATAAAAAAAACAACAACAAAAAAAAACAATATTATTTTATTTTTGAAAGACCATCCCACCCAAGCTATTGCTATCGAACTTGAAATAAAACATTATTAGTTTGTTTTATGTCTTTACAAATGTTCAATAGATTGTGGAAAATATACCTGAACTCAGAATCGTCTATAATGTACAACTTCTTTAAAACATAAGCAATCAGTATGTCTCAATTATTGTCCTCTTCTATTTAGAATATGACTATATTACCTTGACCTTATTGAATATGAACAATTTCCTCGTGATGGCTTGCGTTATACTGTCAAGCACTCAAATAGTCGAGCGCGCTGTCTTCTGACAGCTCTTTTCTTGAATATTTTCTTAAACTTTAAAGATATTTCTTAGAGAATCTTAAAGGGCTGCAATATTTTTGTTGACGCTCTTAGTTTGCCGACACTCTCTTTTTTAACCAATTTTTTTTTTTTTTGTTACTCTTATTTTTTAGAAATCATGATTTTTCCCTCTATAATTATTGGTTATAAATTTGTGGACAGTTGCATTTGATCAGAATTCTGCATTTATTTGCATCGAGCTGGTAACACATCGCTTTAAGCCTTATATCTTTGCAACCAATTGACTTTCAGAAAACCTTGAATGCAAGAAGTCTGTGGACAGTTGGATTTGATTTATTGGGTAAATAGGAATGTAAAATGTGAACCTGTTATTGGCAATGGTTTCACCTGATAGCTTTATTAAAGCTTTAATGCAGTTAAAATAATAAGTGTAAGGAAAAACATAAATTCTGCTTAATGTCTTAAATTTTTGTGTGGGTGGATTACATTGGGTTTTTATGACTATTTAATGCCTACGGTAATGCAGTCTTTTTTAAAATATTAATATCTTATCAGGCATACTTATTTATTGTAAGGATCTTCAATTTGTGAGGTGTCGTTAATTTGTGAGTAGGTATATCCTCTAAATCACCAAAACTTAATGCCACAGAAATTATAATTATTTTTCAGTATTTGTTTTCAGGCTAGATTCAACTGCTATAGTGACTACGTCTACTCATTTTACAACAAAGAGTCAGACCATAGCTTAAATGATTGCACTGGGTCAGTGCGGCAAGTGCTCTGCAATTGTGCAGTTGGCAAAAAAGATTCTGCCTCTCATAGCAACGGACATCAGATGTCCAGTCCAACAGAGTGGACATCTGTCCATGGAGTCCGTCTGTGGAGGGAAAGGGACCAGGCACATATCTACTGGTAAGTCTCAGAACACCATAAAGGGGACCTGTTAGGCTGTATATTACATCACTTACTAACTATAATTGGAAATTTAACAAACTGGTATTGTCCAATGAATACATAAGCATAAACAGAATCAATAAATGTATGTAACACAGTCACCAGAATTCGTCCAGACAGCACATCTAAGAATCATTTGAAGTTATTTGAAGACACGTAGTTTATTTGAGAGACAGTCTGAATTTTGATTTGTTTATGTATGTCTTAATTTTACTATTTTATCTTCATTTTAAGGGTTTTGTCTGAAAATTGTTTTATATGTTATGCATATTAAACTATCTTATTTAATTTATCTAATAAATTCAATGATTGAGAAATGGTCAATTTTCAGGAAAATTTAGGAACCTGAGTGGAATATTGTCAGATCCTGAAAACAAAGGCGATCGCCAGACGGGGGTGAACTTTGACACAATTGGCTCATGGAACAACAGGATAGAGATGCCTGTAAGCATCAAGACGAGTATTGAGAAAGGCGAACTCATACCGGAAATTCCCATAAGTAAGTACTAGCTGCGGTGAAAATCCTAGCTTTCATTATGTTCCAGGGACTTAAATAGCTTTTTTAAAACCAGGTATCAAATGACCCTGGTGCTTTAAATTGTCTGGGCTCAACATTATGAAATGCAGATATTTTGTTCCTGATTATTTGTTGATACATTATAGCTCTACAAATGTTGCTTTGTATAAACTTAAGTATAAAACTTAACAAAAAAAATGTGTAATATGAAATACATGTTTGTGTTATTCATGGTGACATCTGCATCAAAATGATTCAATGCAGATTATTTGTAGGAGTCAAAAGTGCTGTGATAAAAATGCAAAATGCTTGCATCAAAAAGCAGGATATTACCTCAATTGAAATCCCTGATGTACATTTGCACATTGACAGTACATGTAATTTCTTATTTGTAAATTTAGCTTGGACACTACTTTTTGTTTTAATAAACTATATCAGTTTAATGACTTGGGAATGAGTTTATTCATAACTATACCATATGGTAGCATTAGTTTTTTTCTCTTTTATACCAGTAGATGATCAGTGATTTTACTTTTGCTACATTTATAAACTTAGGGAAAAACATGCTTTCAAATAACAGTGGGTTGTATTGGTCAACTCTGGGGCTCATTTTTAGTTCCCCCGCATTCCTAATCTCAAAATGTATTTAATTTTACCAAATGAATGCCTTAAAAAGCAATTGAAAGTTTCCCACCACATTTTTTTTATTAATTGCAAATTTGCAACATTCAGTTCATCTTACTGTCAAGTTCTATTGTTGGACACGTAGCAAAAATTTTAAAAAATATTTCAAACACTTATTGTCGATTTTGTAGATTATAAATTAAAGTATTTGTATGGTTCAACTCCCAAAATGTTGACAAAAAACACTGAACCGTCTTCCTTTCTTCCAGAAGATGTTGGAACAAAGAGTCTCCTTGGTCGCCGGAAAGAAAACCAGGACAGGTTCATAGTGAAGGAATTAACTGAAAACATTTTGTGTTTCGCGATATTTGACGGCCACGGAGGCTCAGCAGCCGTTGATTTCGTGCATCACAACATTGAACATCATCTGCTCTACTGGTTATCCAGGACTGATAAACTGTCGGATGTGTTACAAAATACATTTGCTGATGTGAATAATTTGTTGTCAGAGCACATGGCATTTGCAGAAGAAGGTAAGGGGAGATTTTTTACTGTTTGATCACACACCAGATAGCAACAAATATCCTCAGTATTGTGTTGCGCATTAAGTGTTCTGTTTTAACCCTTTGCATGCTTATAAATTTGTCATCTGCTTAAATGTTGTCTGCTGAATTTCTAAAATTAGCATTTTCTTCGATTTTTTTTTAAAGAATACTATCAGAATAGCAAACAGTTTGGATCCTGATGAGACGCCACGTTTTGTGGAGTCTCATCTGGATCCAAACTGTTTGCAAAGGCCTTCAAAATTCGGTTCCAGCACTGAAAGAGTTAAAATTGCTCATGTCAGAAATTCTACATAGACCCATGACTACCAATTTTCTTGTGTATGTTCCATCCAACCTTGTATCAGAAATCATAACCTGAGTTGAGCAAAAATGGGTTTTATGCCATATGTTGCCAACGTAGCTCCAGACCAGCCTGTCCTATTGTGCAGTCTGGTTAGAAGCTACACTATCTGCTACAAAGTCACCAAGGTTTTTATGGAAAATATGTTGCACAATTTGCATGATTGTGCGTTGTTCTCTATTACTTCATGTGCTGTAGATTTGTACAACCTAAATAACTACCAGATTCCTCCGGTTCTCATATCAGAGTCTGATTAGATTACATTCACATAACATGTCATAGCTTCAAGTTTACCTTATTAAGGTATTATGATATCAGAGCATTATGTTGTGCTATTTTGTTCTGACTTAATCACATGTATTGCTGATAACACTTGTAGTGGTATTGAATAAAGATGTTGATAAAGTAACTGTACTGTGTTTCACCAGGATGCTTATGCATATTGTTTCTATACACATAATTATGCAATTGGCTAAAACTAAAAACATGGCGAATGTAAAAACAGTTGAAATATATATTTCCAAATATCCGCTTCTGCCATCCTAGTCCATTAATTACCTGGCAAGCATTTGATTATTGCAATAGTGTAATACATTATTTATAAAGTAATTTTATGTCCCCAAAGGAAGGCATAAAGTAATCATTCCTTCCATCTGTCAGTCTGTCCCTCTTCTTGTGTGTAGCATAATTTAGGAAGTATTGAAGGGATTAAAATTAAACTTCATATGTGTCGTGTTCTGAGAAAACTGGGCATAATGCTTGTGCGTAAATTGTCATCCAAGATTAGCCTGTGCAGTCTGCACAGGCTAATCAGGGACGACAATTTGCGCTTTTATGGAATTTTTCGTTTAAATGATGTCTCTTCTAAGCAAAAATCCAATTTTGGCGGAAAGTGTCGTCCCTGATTAGCCTATGCAGACTGCACAGGCTAATCTGGGATGACACTTTACGCACAAGCATTTTGCCCAGTTTTCTCAGAACACGCCACATATCTCCCTTAGTATTAAAAGTATTTAAATAAAACTAAGAACATTGAATAAATGTCATTGACAGAGGAAATTAAGAGGAAGTGCAGAGTACAAGAACCACAGCCCTCTTATCTGTATTTTTGGAATTATTGCCCTTTGCTTCTGTTTTTTATACTCTGTTTATATTGTGGAGCATACATAACAAGTATTGGATGAATTCAAATTAACCTTGACATAATGATAGCTAGTATTGCGAGGAAATGCTGAATTTAAGGACAACAACTCTCTTTGCTTTATGTATTGCCAGTTGTTAATTTTTCTTTTGTTAAGCATAAATTCATAAGTATTGAAAGGAATGAAATAAAACTTCATATATTGAGAGAACATTGAGGGGAAGTTATGGTGCATAGACCAAACTCTTTCTCCAGTAGTTTTTGAGTTATTGCCCTATGCTTATTTTTTGCAGAAAATAATTACATTATTATAATACATTATTATAACTGTGATTTTTGTGTGCACTGCATACTTGAAAAGTATTGAATGATTTAAAATGAAACTCCCTATAGTATTTGTAAAGGGCTTTGAGAAAAACTGCAGAGGAACAGTACTATTACTCTACAGAGTAAATGCCTTTTGTAAGTTTTGTTAATTTTCTTGTGCACTCAATAATTCCATTAGAATTGAAATTATTAAATGAAACTTCAAAGATCTACAAAGGACATTTATGGTATGTGCAGAGAGTATGAACTTTGATTGAGTCTCCTTTCAGTATTTTTGGTGTTATTGTTGCTGGTATTTTTCTTGTGTATAGCACGATTACACAGTGTAATTTTATCAGGCAGATCATAAATCAAAAAGTAAAAGGGATTCAAAAGATCCTTCATATTATAGGAGACTTTGAAAGGAAGTGCATAGTACAAGAACCGTTACTCTGTCTTTCATAGTTTGATTCATGTATTTATGAAGTTATTGCCCTTATTTTGTTTGTGCAAAGCATAACTACATGTATTAATATATAATTGATTGTTCAATTTGTTGTGCTAAATTCTTGATAATTGTCAATTTTGTCCAATCCAAATATTGTATAAAATTAACTATCATCATCACAATAGCTTTGCATAATGTTATTATCAACATATATGCTGATGTGGCCAGCTGTGCGACTGTCCATTGTAAATTATTCATTGCAAGCAAGTTAACTAAGATATATAAGATAAGAATGACAGCCCTGATGACAAAGTGGCAAGTAAGTGTGAGCTCATTTGGTTATTTTGCTGACTGTAGGCCTGACAGGCACCACTGCCACCGTCTGCCTGCTCCGTAACGGTACAGAACTGGTAGTGGCCAACGTGGGTGACTCGCGGGCCATCATATGTAGGAACGGGGCCGCCACACGCCTCTCCAAGGATCACACGCCAGAGGACTGCAATGGTAGTATCTCTGAGTCTGTAGTGCCTTAAGGAATGCTAATTTTTCAGTGAGTCTTGGTCACATGGAAGACAGGGCTTATTAGTCCCCTTCCGGTTTCACTACATGGGACTAATAACACGGACTATAGGTTTCCCACCTGTCCTGTTTCTGACTTAATCTTAATATTGCTGTGCTTAATAGATATTGGATTTCACTATGAAACTTTACAAGTGTAACGGTACATTCAATGTATGTAGAGCAATTTGAATACATGTATAACGCCAATTTGTTCGATTATTATTTCAGGTGTTTTCACTTGACCGTTAGTAAACTCCTGTATTGCATGAAATACTGTCAAAATCTTGCAAAATCAACTTTGCCTTGCATAGGCAAAATTATCATCATATAGGCTATGTAACTTTGTTGTATTTTTTAAAATGATTAGTCCAAATTAATTGTCTTAAGCCAAATTTGTTAAATGTGACTATGGGAATTGGAAGACTTCAGTCAGAGTAAACCCAAGAAGGGAGTAATTTGTTTATTTTGCTTCCTGTAATGATCTTAGTTACTAACCTTTTACCTTCTTAGAAGCAATATTTGTTATTAATTTGTACATGTCAACAATTATAATTATTATATCGGTATTGATATTGAAAGAAAATGTGTAACAGTTAATGCTGACAATTCTAGAAATTGCGCGAATTGAGGAAGCTGGTGGAAGAATAATCCACAATAGTCAGGGAGTGGCCAATGTTAACGGTCGACTCTCCATGACCCGCAGCATTGGAGACTTCGAGCTGAAACCTTACGGAGTCACAGCAGAACCCAGCGTGGAACCCTTCAAGGTAGATCATAAATCTAAAACAAGTTTTGTAAGTATGGAAGCACAGGTTTTGTTGTGTGTTGATAATGTCAATCATTACAGAAACTGTTGTACGTGCAAATTGAGCTCTTAGCTAATATATGGAACTTTTGTGTGGGCTGGTTTAGTGCAGTGTCTTAGTTTTAAATGTAGAATATGGTTTATGGTGGATAATAGTTAGTTAACATCATTTTATTTCATTTGTTTTGGAGGTTTTATAAATGAGCGCTTTGCAAAGAAAAGCCTCATCTGTAAGCAAAAAAAGTTTAATTTGCATACCCCTGTGATAATGTATGGCATTAAAAAATAGGACGGTAACAGTCAGCTTACCTAACTGAATTAATTATTAAAGGCCATTTATAGTACTTCTGTGTCATTGCATTTATTAAAACTGACACACATAATGTTGACATTACCATAATATCTGTACTCAGATGACTGAATTGACCTTTAACAAATGATCGATTTTAAGTACATGTACTGTATAAGTTGCCTTCCTTGATAAAACATATTGAGAAAGATGCTGATGATTTGAAAGCTGGGATTGCATTCCATGCTCAGTGGATAAAATGTTCAAACGAATAATTATATGTTGGTATCTTTGTCGTTTAACGTGTCACAGATGAAGTGACTTGTTGGTATTTTATGACAATTTTTATGCCCCCGGTAGGGTGGCATATAGTGATCGCACTGTCCGTCTGTCCTTCTATCCTTCTGAAATTCCGTCACACTTGCGTTTAGGTTTCGAAAAATGGTCATAACTTCTATGTCCCTTGAGATATAACCTTCATATTTGGTATGCATGTGTATATGGACAAGGCCTTTCCATACGCACACAAATTTTGACCCCTGTGACCTTGACCTTGAAGTAAGGGTCTGCGTTTAGGTTTCAAAATCTGCGTTTAGGTTTCGAAA
>VMBQ01001141.1:151287-172309 GCA_007657795.1 Dreissena rostriformis | reverse complement strand
CATTGTCGTCATCGTACTATCGCATTGTCGCCATAGTACTATCGCACTATCGCATTGTCGCCCTTTTAATGTGTAACCACGATGGCCCTAACGGTATTCCGTACTTGAGTTATATCAAATACCATTGTTTTATTTTACACAAAGACGCGATTATTTATAATCGAACTTCTTGGAACTTACTCTATGAAGTACCCAAGGACCCATTATTACTGAAGACAAGCATGAAAATAGGTCATGACTGTTATGTATTCGAATGCGATGTAAAGTTAAATACCAGTGGGTATTTGTCTTAAAGGCAGTAAAGGACCATCAAACGATGCAGTGTGCATGAGACATTCTATTGAAGTCTCGAAGTAACTGGGATCCCTTTGTCGCATGAGATGATAATAGTATTGCAATACATCCTACGACAATTAACTAAATGAGAAGTCAATTCGAAAATATAAGTTGGCATGTTTCCAGGAAACAACGCCCTTTTATCGTTGGCAACAATTCTAGTAAAACGCTCAAGTGAACATTTCCGTTTAATCATTGACCGAATTTTAAGTGCAAATTTTCAACGGCCTGAGTTGTTTAAACCGATCAGTATCTCGGATTTGAAAGATGTATTAATTGCTTAAAACTGTGGGCGAATAATATGTAGTTCAAATCGTGGCCAAGGTTGTTTACATTAAGCTTAAATTAAAGGGACTTGTTAACATTTTGGTAAAATTACGATTTCAAAATAATTTGTAACACATAAAGTAAACATTATGTTAAATCAAGCGAAATAACACCCCTTACTAATAAACATCTTAGAAGTATTTGTTAATTAATGGATAATTAATTCGAAAATATGAGAACAAGTCCCTTTAAGGAAAAAAACGTCAACAACAAAACAAACGAACAAATACAGTCGTAGGCGTACTGTACTATATGAATCAAAACAGTTTTTTGTTACGTCTAGGACTGTATTTGTTTGGTTTGTGTTGTTTAATGAACTCTATCATTTGAATATAAGTTTCCTTAAAGGCTTAATGTTGCTGTAATTGAAGGGGAGAAGGCTTTGAAGTAAAACAGTACATGCACTCGAACGAGTCTTCACGCGGGCTAGCTCAGTTGCAAGGATGCTGACCTACAATTCCGACAAGCGTGGGTTCGATTCCCAACTGGGCTAAATAAACAAGCTTGTTTTGTGAATGAATTGTTTAAGAAAAACCTTGTTTTAAATAATCAACTACATATAAGTAGTAATACAAATATTGTATTTTTGCCACGCAAAAGAAACTTAAGTAACCTTGATAGCATTTTTTTTAAATTTATGACAAGATGTCAAATTTTATAGATTGAAATAGATCTAGATCTACCGGAGAAGTTGATAAAAGGCATAAATAATTCGCAATAAAACGCAACCGCATCTCAAAAATAAATTAGCACAGTAAGTTTATAAACATAATTTCAACATTTATTGAACACTATCGAAAGCAAGTTGGGACGCGAGCTCAACAGGTATCTGGATGTTATGTGTCGTGTTCTGAGAAAACTGGGCAAAATGCTTGTGCGTAAAATTTACAGGCTAATCCGGGACGACACTTTCCGCCTAAACTGGATTTTCGCCAAGAAGAGACATCCTTTAAACGAAAAATTCCATAACACAGGCTAATCAGGGACGACAATTACCGCTTTTATGGAATTTTTCGTTTAAAGGATGTCTCTTCTTGGCGAAAATCCAGTTTAGGCGGAAAGTGTCGTCCCGGATTAGCCTGTAAATTTTACGCACAAGCATTTTGCCCAGTTTTCTCAGAACACGACACAAAACATCCAGATACCTGTTGAGCTCGCGTCCCAACTTGCTTTCGATAGTGTTCAATAAATGTTGAAATTATGTTTATAAACTTACTGTGCTAATTTATTTTTGAGATGCGGTTGCGTTTTATTGCGAATTATTTATGCCTTTTATCAACTTCTCCGGTAGATCTAGATCTATTTCAATCTATAAAATTTGACATCTTGTCATAAATTTAAAAAAAATGCTATCAAGGTTACTTAAGTTTCTTTTGCGTGGCAAAAATACAATATTTGTATTACTACTTATATGTAGTTGATTATTTAAAACAAGGTTTTTCTTAAACAATTCATTCACAAAACAAGCTTGTTTATTTAGCCCAGTTGGGAATCGAACCCACGCTTGTCGGAATTGTAGGTCAGCATCCTTGCAACTGAGCTAGCCCGCGTGAAGACTCGTTCGAGTGCATGTACTGTTTTACTTCAAAGCCTTCTCCCCTTCAATTACAGCAACATTAAGCCTTTAAGGAAACTTATATTCAAATGATAGAGTTCATTAAACAACACAAACCAAACAAATACAGTCCTAGACGTAACAAAAAACTGTTTTGATTCATATAGTACAGTACGCCTATTTGTTCGTTTGTTTTGTTGTTGACGTTTTTTTCCTTAAAGGGACTTGTTCTCATATTTTCGAATTAATTATCCATTAATTAACAAATACTTCTAAGATGTTTATTAGTAAGGGGTGTTATTTCGCTTGATTTAACATAATGTTTACTTTATGTGTTACAAATTATTTTGAAATCGTAATTTTACCAAATTGTTAACAAGTCCCTTTAATTTAAGCTTAATGTAAATAACGTTGGCCACGATTTGAACTACATATTATTCGCCCACAGTTTTAAGCAATTAATACATCTTTAAAATCCGAGATACTGATCGGTTTAAACAACTCCTGCCGTTGAAAATTTGCACTTAAAATTCGGTCAATGATTAAACGGAAATGTTCACTTGAGCGTTTTACTAGAATTGTTGCCAACGATAAAAGGGCGTTGTTTCCTGGAAACATGCCAACTTATATTTTCGAATTGACTTCTCATTTAGTTAATTGTCGTAGGATGTATTGCAATACTATTATCATCTCATGCGACAAAGGGATCCCAGTTACTTCGAGACTTCAATAGAATGTCTCATGCACACTGCATCGTTTGATGGTCCTTAACTGCCTTTAAGACAAATACCCACTGGTATTTAACTTTACATCGCATTCGAATACATAACAGTCATGACCTATTTTCATGCTTGTCTTCAGTAATAATGGGTCCTTGGGTACTTCATAGAGTAAGTTCCAAGAAGTTCGATTATAAATAATCGCGTCTTTGTGTAAAATAAAACAATGGTATTTGATATAACTCAAGTACGGAATACCGTTAGGGCCATCGTGGTTACACATTAAAAGGGCGACAATGCGATAGTGCGATAGTACAATGGCGACAATGCGATAGTACGATGGCGACAATGCGACAACGCGATAGTACGATGGCGACAATTCGATAGTCATCGTACTGTCGTCATCGTATTATCGCACTGTCACCATCGTATTGTCGCACTGTCACAGTGTCGTCATCGTACTGTCGCATTGTCGCCATCGTATTATCGCACTGTTGCCACCGTATTGTCGCATTGTCGCTATCGTACTATCGCATTGTCGACTATCGCCTTCCGGTACACAAACGATTCTTATTGCAGAAACAAAAAAGATGACTTTATAAAGATGTACTTTGAAAGAGGTAACAGTTNGTAAATAAACTAAACAACATTTCACAGTTATTGAGGGCTCTGGCTTCACAAACATGTAAATTATCAAAGTACACAGTTTGCTAGCGTTGTGGTCAAAGTTGTAGCTATCATTACGTTCTTGTGTTTTATAGATTACTGTTCCCTGTTACTATATCATAGAGGAAAGAACACGCCAAGAACGGATCCTTAAGCCCCAGTTCCATATACCGGTATATGCCAGATCAACACGGATCATATCCGGCACGACCCGGCATGTGAACCGTGTAGCCGCCGTGTAGCTCCGCGTCGATCTTTGAAGGTCCTTGAACGTCCGGGAATGTCCTTGGGGCTCCGGGAGGCCAGTACGGCAGTTTTGGGAAGTTCAAAACTGCCGTGTTGATCCGTGACGATCCGGGACGATGGCAGCATCCGAGATGATCCGGGATGGTCCGTGTAGCTGCCGTATAGGGTCCGGAGACAGCCGTAGTTATGCCTTGGTTGTCCGTGTGCGTCCTTGACAGTCCGGGAACACATTTCAGTGAAACACGTTGTAATTATATGGTATTAATCATATAGAGAATAGGTGGTTGGTGTGTTGAATGGAGAAAGTTTATCGTGTAAGGCGTAGGAATTTTATCCGTTGAGCCGAGCCCGATAGATAAATTTTCCCTATTAAAGACTCCATCTATTCTGTTGATCCTGATGCTTCCATTTTGTGATGTTATTCTTTATTTCAAGCTTTTCTTGCCATGTATAGAACTTGTAACGTCGATTAAACTATATAGCAACCGTCATTAGTTATTTCCGGCATGTGTTATAGGCAATAGTCAAGTCACCTGTCAACTAACCGTTTATCGCTTAGTTTATACCACACCCCTTTCAAAAATCACATTTGTAATATTTAAACTCACACTTCATGCTGATCTACCCTTCCATCTCGCTATGTGAGACGCCAAGAACAAAAAGTTATGCATTAGAAAGTTTCAGCCATGTCTTTTGTTGCCGAGACTCTTCTTGTCTAACAGTCCTGACGCTCTCGTGCCAGGTCTTCAACATAGGCCCGGACTACATATTAAGTTCTGCTGCGTTTGAATTCCTATACTACGTGACTTTTTAAGATCTGTGTTGGGAGAATAAAGCACGACCCAGATAACATTTTTAATGATGTCTTTTTAAATATTTCACCATTTTTAATGGGATAAAGTGGAGAGCCTGCTCATTCTTGAGCGTTTGCTATAGGTATCATGATTTTTTTTAAACAAATAAGTTTTTTTTTCAGTTTATTGCAACCGCGCGTTTGTAATATGGAGTCCACACACTGATCCGACATTTTTCTAACCGTTCAAACGCGCGGTTGCACTTTACTGAAAAATACTTATTTGTTTTAAAAAAAATCATCATGATACCTATTGAAAACTCTCACGAATTGAAACATTTACAAAAAAAAACGTCCGGTCCTTAGTGCCACCTCAGAAGTATCATTTGCTCGTGTATTAATGCATCTCCAAAACGAGGTTGCGCTGGTGATTAACGGCCGTGCCTACTCTTACGTCCAAATACATTCGGTTATTAGTCATAAATCGTTAACCACTTAACACAAAAATGTATTAGCCATGTTAATTAGTACTTGAATTACGGAATACCGTTAGGGCCATTGTGGTTACACATTAAAATCCAGAGGACGAGAATGCGAGAACGCGATAGTACGATGGCGACAGTGCGATATGACGATGACGACAGTGCGACAAAACGATGGCGACAATGCAACAAAGCGATAGTACGGTGTAGACAGTGCAATAATACGATGACGACAGTGCGACAACCCGATAGTACGATGGCGACAATGCGATAGTCATATCATACTGTCGCNACACAAGGGGGGTAACTAGAAAAAATCAGTAACAATGCACATTTTGAGTTCTCTCCCTTTATCAGACTTTTTTTTCAAATTGATAACCTGGTTTGTGACAATTTTGTCCCTTGTTTTAACTATTGTTTTAACACATCTGCAAGAAATGTAAACAAACTTCTGATATTTTATCAAACAAAATAAGTTTTCTTTAAGGAGCTAAGTACGGCAAGCTCTGCTTATTTTGTCCCATTTCATGTCAATTTTTGTGTACAAATTGCGCTTAAATTTTGTGATTTCAAATTGGAACTGGAGCCTATTTCTCAAATATACAAGATTAACTGGCTGTTTACTTTCATTTTAGGTTCATTTAAATCTTGAAAGATTTTTACAATGTTAATTTTGCATATTTAATTGCAATATACAAAATAGTGAGCTTACGCTTATCTTGTTGAAACATACTTATTCAAGAAATCTAGTGATTTTAGTGAATGATTTAGTGGCAGTGTATTGCCTCCATTTAAATTTTTATTGATTTTTAAATTTCCTCCCCTGTGTGGTTTCATTGATTTTTTTTTAAGTTTTAATTCTTAAGTTTAAATTATGTCTGGAAAGAATTTCTGTTGTGGTATGATACTTATTACGCAATTCCTCTTGTTATCCTTAATCTTTGTTTTAAGTGTGTTTATGTAATCTTGGATCTTTATCCTTTTAGTTAAAGTTGCAATTGTATTCACTTACATAGCAATAAGTAAGTGTATAAGCACTGTGTAAATATACATGAATTTGTTTCAAGTGATGAGTTTTGTTTTTACAATAAATTTTTAACACAATTTCGTGTTTATACATGTTGTCACAAACATTTTGTTTGTGCTATTCGGTGATAAATATGCAAATACCAAAGACATAAAGTCTTAGAGAACTTGTTCTACACAAAAGTATTACCTCAAATTGGCCTGGAAAATTATTTTGCATCAGGAAAAATACGAAAATACTACTTTTTAAGCAAAAAGAACAAAGTTGTCCTTGTTTTTTGTGTATAAAATCACTTTGTTTCACACAAGAAACATAATTATACCCTTTTCAGTTTAACATACAAAATGTAGTTAAGAGAGTTTCCAGATTTAAGGATACTTTACTTTGTGACTTTATCCACCGGGTTGTTATTTATAAAGCTCAAGGAAACACTTCAGTTTTACTAAAGTGAAACAATCTAAGTACGTATGTGGAGTGCAATTACAAGTGTTACAAACAGTTTAAGTATTGGAATTCTAACCCATGTTTATACGTCCAAACACAAATGTAGCAGCCTCACACTTAAGATTAGTGCGCTTTACGAATGTATATCTAGTAATTACTCGAATGTATATCTAGTAATTACTCGAATGTATATCTAGTAATTACTCGAATGTATATCTAGTAATTACTCGTATTAGCCATGTGCAGATGAATTGAAGATCAAATTGGTAACTATGTAACAAAACTTAAAATTGAATTGATAGCAAAATCAAATATTGAATTGACTTTTGTTAGCAAAATCAAATATTAAAATAAAAAACAGCAAAACTACCTGTTAATATTGTTTGGCTGTTGAAAGCAAAACAAAATATTACATGGACTGTCGAGAGCAAAACAACCTGTAAATATTGAATTGACTGTCTAGAGCAAATAATATTGAATTGACTGTCGCAAGCAAAAAAGATTGAATTGACTTGAAAGCAAAACTACATATTCAAATGACTTTCGAAAGCAAAACTACCCGCAAATATAGAATCGACTGTTGACGGTTAAACTAAATATTAAATTGACATCGAAAAGCAAAGCTAAATGTTGAAATTACTGTTGAAAGCATATTTTAGTACTTAATCGCCTGCTCAAAGCAAAATGGACTGTCTTAAGCATGATGGCAACACTGAGACCTGGAAATCATAGTTCAAAAAGAGTGTAAGTGAGTCTCAAGGCAAGTGGAGAGTGAAATACAATTAAACGATTAAAATACTGTTTGACTATTTCACAATTCCGGGTCCCTGGTACTATATGTGGTTTACTTTTAAATGATTTGTTCGTGTTCGAAGTTTACAAGGTCCTCTCCACGAGATCATAATGTACCCAAGCACGCAGACCGAATTAATTAAACGATTTGAAAAAATCACGCGTGAAACCATTTCGAATCGAATGTGTTTTCGATGCAGTTTTGTTAAATGCACGCGTGTTCGTATTGACGGTTCTGTTACTAGTATGATAGTTCAACGTAGCTGTCTAAGGTGGGTTAAGACCTATATTTATTGCTCAAGGTAATTATGCAGCGGAGGAATTCAATGCCTTTACAATTGTGTAAATGTTCGTATTTGGGGGATATCAAACTGACAGTAGTCTACGTAATAATGTACATATACTGTGTAACGACAAAGTTGTGAGTACATTTTCGACAAAAACAATCGTACTGAAGATAATCATGAACGCTTTAAGAGATTTGCGTTTCACGAACAGAATGTGGTATTCATTCAAATAATGAAAACATATTTTATTTAGCCTACATTAGCGCTCTAAAAAATGCAATTACTAAGCTCCCATTCATTGGACCAATGTTAAAAGTGGCGTGTTCTGAGAAAACTGGGCAAAATGCTTGTGCGTAAAGTGTCATCCCAGATTAGCATGTGCAGTCCGCACAGGCTAATCCGGGACGACACTTTCCGCCTAAACTGGATTTTCGCCAAGAAGAGACATCCTTTAAACGAAAAATTCCATAACACAGGCTAATCAGGGACGACAATTACCGCTTTTATGGAATTTTTCGTTTAAAGGATGTCTCTTCTTGGCGAAAATCCAGTTTAGGCGGAAAGTGTCGTCCCGGATTAGCCTGTGCGGACTGCACATGCTAATCTGGGATGACACTTTACGCACAAGCATTTTGCCCAGTTTTCTCAGAACACGCCACTTTTAACATTGGTCCAATGAATGGGAGCTTAGTAATTGCATTTTTTAGAGCGCTAATGTAGGCTAAATAAAATATGTTTTCATTATTTGAATGAATACCACATTCTGTTCGTGAAACGCAAATCTCTTAAAGCGTTCATGATTATCTTCAGTACGATTGTTTTTGTCGAAAATGTACTCACAACTTTGTCGTTACACAGTATATGTACATTATTACGTAGACTACTGTCAGTTTGATATCCCCCAAATACGAACATTTACACAATTGTAAAGGCATTGAATTCCTCCGCTGCATAATTACCTTGAGCAATAAATATAGGTCTTAACCCACCTTAGACAGCTACGTTGAACTATCATACTAGTAACAGAACCGTCAATACGAACACGCGTGCATTTAACAAAACTGCATCGAAAACACATTCGATTCGAAATGGTTTCACGCGTGATTTTTTCAAATCGTTTAATTAATTCGGTCTGCGTGCTTGGGTACATTATGATCTCGTGGAGAGGACCTTGTAAACTTCGAACACGAACAAATCATTTAAAAGTAAACCACATATAGTACCAGGGACCCGGAATTGTGAAATAGTCAAACAGTATTTTAATCGTTTAATTGTATTTCACTCTCCACTTGCCTTGAGACTCACTTACACTCTTTTTGAACTATGATTTCCAGGTCTCAGTGTTGCCATCATGCTTAAGACAGTCCATTTTGCTTTGAGCAGGCGATTAAGTACTAAAATATGCTTTCAACAGTAATTTCAACATTTAGCTTTGCTTTTCGATGTCAATTTAATATTTAGTTTAACCGTCAACAGTCGATTCTATATTTGCGGGTAGTTTTGCTTTCGAAAGTCATTTGAATATGTAGTTTTGCTTTCAAGTCAATTCAATCTTTTTTGCTTGCGACAGTCAATTCAATATTATTTGCTCTAGACAGTCAATTCAATATTTACAGGTTGTTTTGCTCTCGACAGTCCATGTAATATTTTGTTTTGCTTTCAACAGCCAAACAATATTAACAGGTAGTTTTGCTGTTTTTTATTTTAATATTTGATTTTGCTAACAAAAGTCAATTCAATATTTGATTTTGCTATCAATTCCATTTTAAGTTTTGTTACATAGTTACCAATTTGATCTTCAATTCATCTGCACATGGCTAATACGAGTAATTACTAGATATACATTCGAGTAATTACTAGATATACATTCGAGTAATTACTAGATATACATTCGAGTAATTACTAGATATACATTCGAGTAATTACTAGATATACATTCGAGTAATTNTGTCGCCATCGTACTATCGCATTGTCGCCATCGTACTATCGCATTGTCGCCATCGTACTATCGCATTGTCGTACTGTCGTCATCGTTTGATCGCATTGTCGCCATCGTATTATCGCACTGTCGCCATCGTATTGTCGCACTATCGCATTGTCGTCATCGTACTGTCGCATTGTCGCCAGCGTACCATCGCATTGTCTCCATCGTACTATCGCATTGTCGCCATCGTACTATCGCACTATCGCATTGTCGCCCTCTGGATTTTAATGTGTAACCACGATGGCCCTAACGGTATTCCGTACTCAAATGAACGCGCCCATATGTTTTAGCATATGTTTTAAGCATCAAATGTGAGTCTGTCACTATTCACACACTCCCGCCAAAAAATCTGCGTCGGATATTTTGACGAAATGAGAATTTGAACGAAATATCGGACACATTTTACACATCAAACCCAATTGATTGTACGTGTTTGGAAAAACTAAAGTAAGCTACACATAAAATTAACATTTACGTTTACATTTAAAGAAAAAATAAACAAAAAATGTGAGGTGGCAGTGGCCGCTTGCTGCAAAAGTTGTTGCTGCATTTTGCGAAGTAATTTTTCACCTAGTAGGACATGGTCATACTGTTATATTGTTTTTGTTTTTTTCGTGGTATTGGTGTAATGTGTTAAGCCCCAGTCCCGTAGAGATGCCGGATCAACACGGATCAAATCCGGCACGATCCGCCATGAAAACCGTGTAGCCGCCGTGTAGCCGCCGTGTAGCTCCGTGTCGATCCTTGTAGTTCCTTGAACGTCCGGGAATGTCCTTGGGGATCCGGGAGGCCATAACGACAGTTTTGGAAAGTTCAAAACTGCCGTGTTGATCCGTGACGATCCGGGACGATGGCAGCATCCGGGATGATACGGGATGGTCCGTGTAGCTGCCGTATAGGGTCCGGGGACAGCCGTATTTATAGCCCCAGTCCCATATAAAGCCCCAGTCCCATATACGCACGGATTGACACGTCAGTCCCGGATAGACCCGGGTCACCTAGGACCAAGAACCGGGACGAACTGGGTCGATCCGTGGCTTTTTGGGATTTTTGAGCGTCGGCGGTCTTCCAAAGACCATCACCCCGATGACAACACGGCATCCACACGGACCAACCCGGCAGCAACACTCCATCAACACGGAGCCAACGCGGACTGTCCCGGACTGTCCCGGACAGTCACGGCAGGGCTACGGACCTACACTGTAGAGGCACGGATAAAAACGGACCAACACGGCATCTACAGGGACCATCCCGGACCTACACGAAAATGACACGGACTTACACGGCAAACATACGGACCAAAACCGATCTGCGCCGGACCGACACTAACTTCTTTTAAAGAAGGTGATTCCATCATTCTGCAAACAGTTCTCTTAGGTGTCACCTCGTATACATAGCTAAAATGGTTAAAATGTCACCTTAAATGAAACGTATTGTCAAAGTGGGCCTTCCAGTTCCCAAAAGATCGTCACGAGCAGCATCCGCGACCGATGAAGAACAACATCAACAAGGAGAAACAAGCTCGAGGCCCAGATCGACATAACATTTACAAGAAGATCAATAACCATCAGCACCACCCAGGAGGTCATCAATTGATTAGCTCAATGAGAACTCTATGTTGAACACGTGCCAACACAGTAGTCCCGGAAGCAACACGAAATCAACACGGCGCCCACACGGACCGTCCCGGACCAACACGGCAGAGATACGAATAGCCCCGGATAGACACGTGTTGGTACGGATTGGTCCCTGTGGATACCATGTGGTCACCGGGGTGATGGTCTTTGGACCACTGATCGTCCCGGATTGTCCCGGTTCTTGATCCGGGGGGAGGGGGAGGGGTTCCGGGACTCCCGTGCCCATCCGTACTTATATGGGACTGGGGCTTAAGATTAGTTGTACGTGTTTCATATTCTCAAACATAAATGTACTGTGTGCAAAATCTGCTGTTATTTTATTGTTAAATTCCTCTGATGAAAAAGTATGCAATATGACAAGTCTTTGGCCTGTATATTAAAAAAAATCTAGTTTAAATGTTTAAAATACTCTAAATTATTTTGTATAATGTGAGGTTCTGATTGGTTGACCTACCGACCAAATGTCGAGATGATATCTTCGGTTAGAGGATGTTGCGGAAGGATCCCATAAGTGGACACAAGTGACTTGTACAGACTTTTTCTGTATAGCATATGTTTATTAACAGTGGCGGTTTTTTAGTAATCAAAGTTTCAAAACTTTAGTAGAAATCCTGTATCGAATGTGAACAAACCTTTCTACATACTGTTGCTTGTTTGAAGATAAATTGAATGCATAATTATATGTTGTTAAAGATGGACTGTTTAGTGTCTACGTAATCTTAACGTAGCTAAATATTTGACCAAACGAGCACGTTTTATGTATGACCTTTACTTGACCATAACATTTCGGCGAAGTTAGAAAATGTAGCTAGTAGCATCAGGTGTTTTTTCCCTTTTTGTAAGAAACCAAATGCAAAAGGTGGTGGTGAAAACAGAGTTTTTATTTGTTTGAATTGTTGCCAACTTCCCGTGTTTAAGTTAGATCAAAAAATCAAATCTTTGTAAATTTAGATATAACAGGACCCACTTGATTGCCTCTTGATGTTAATTGTCTTTCAGTCACCATAGAGAATTACGTTATTAAATCTTGCATACACTAAGACAGTGTGTTTATGACTTAGATCTCATAATGAGCCGCGTCATGCGTGAATTGATCTCATGCCATATCTGGTCAACGTTGCTCCAGACCAGCCTGCGCATTCAAGCAGTCTGGCCAGGAGCAACCCTGTCCGCTATGATGTCACGAAAGGTTTCGTGTACTCATTAGCGGACACGCTGGTCTCAGCTACGCTTTGGCTACGCCGATGAATGGCACAGTCTATCTCGTGTTCTTGTTTACTAATTAAAAAACAAGTGTGCGTGAGCGAGGGTCAACATTCATCAGCGTCTTAATTGGCTGCACTTACTGAGAGGTTCACAGGCTATTGCCGGGTTTAAATTGTACTTTTGTGACATCAAACAAACATGGATATTTTTCCTGAAACGAAAGTGTTTGGTGAGACAAACTTGTGATTTTTCATTTATTTTGACACGGATAGCAATTCAGTAATAGTACATTTGTTCATGAATATATCGGTTGCCATTGAATTTTCGTTAGTTTCGTGCTATGTTAGTCTATATGCAGTATTTTCATTCCGTATGAATTAAGTTTGAGACGAAAATCAATGCATGCCTGTCGTTTACGAGAATTGTTCGATAATTGTACGATTATTGTACGATAATTGTACGATAATTGTACGATAATTGTACGATAATTGTACGATAATATCCAAGGCCCTGTATCAAACAAGGACAGCACTCGTTTTTACTAATGTGCAATAATGTAATATACTAACATTGAGTTGCCAATTGTGAAACAATAAACTTAACATTTAATAAACCGACACAATCTGTTGATTGAAATATCCGTTGTTTCGGAGCTCGACGTCGGGAAAAAAGCTGTCATTATGTCACGTGCTGTTTTTCTTGTCTTTAATTTGTCACAATTATGTGTTCCTCCTTAAAGAATTCAGTTGTAAATCAATTGTTAAATATATCTGCTTTTATATTAGGATGTTTCAAAGGGACATTTTCACAGATTTTTGCATGTATTGAAGTTTGTCATTTAATGCTTTAAATTGATAAATGTAAACAATGGAGCTAAAAAGCTTAAGTAAAAAACAAGAATAAAATTAAAGTCAGAAAAAAGTAAACCGCAACGGGGCTCGAACCACTGACCCCTGGAGTAAAAGTCTTTTGCTTAGACCACTCTGCCAGATGTGCGCACACGTTGCGTGGTGTATTTTATACTATTATATAAGCAATCCTCGTTATGTCACATAACAGCACTCTCCAAACTATTCAATCGTTTTGCGTTGCAATTTTAGATCATGGTAAAAGTTCAGTATTACTGTTTCCTCACACATATCATAACTACAAAGAAAATTTGCGAATCCGAAACATTTTTTTTTTCAATTTTGTCAATTTACCAAGACGTGAAACGGTCCCTTTAAGACTATAACGATGATTCGAAATGCCTTACAAAATAATGATACGCAATAGTACGGAATACCGTTAGGTACGGACTACCGTTAGGGCCAGCGTGGTTACACAGTAAAATCCAGAGGGCGACAATGCGATAGTGCGATAGTACGATGGCGACAATACGATAGTACGATTGCGAAAATGCGATAGTTCAATGGCGACAATGCGATAGTACGATGACAACAATGCGACAATGCAACAGTACGAAGGCGACAATGCAACAGTGCGACAATACGATGACGACAGTGCGTAGTACGATGGCGACAATGCGATAATACGAAGACGACAGTACGACAACGCGATAGTACGATGGAGACAATGCGATAGTCATATCGTACTGTCGCCATCGTATCATCGCATTGTCGCCATCGTACTATCGCGTTATCGTACTGACGTCATCGTATTATCGCATTGTCGCCATCGTACTATCGCACTGTCGCCATCGTATTGTCGCACTGTCGCATTGTCGTCATCGTACTGTCGCATTGTCGTCTATCGCCTTCCGGTACACATGCGCACATCGTATTTTTTCCTAGATGGAGCCACTTTTAAAAATACTTTACAGTTCGGCATACCTTACATCAATACCCATTCTATAACTTAATAAGAATTTGATTTCATTATAACTGTAACCTCTTTCAATGTACATGTTTATAAAGTCATCTATTTTGTTTCTGCAATAAGAATAGTTTGTGAACCGGAAGGCGATAGTCGACAATGCGATAGTACGATGGCGACAATGCGATAGTGCGATAATACGATGGCGACAGTGCGACAATACGATGGCGACAGTGCGATAGTACGATGGCGACAATGTGATAATACGATGACAACAGTACGACAACGCGATAGTACGATGGCGACAATGCGATAGTCATATCGTACTGTCGCCATCGTATCATCGCATTGTCACCATCGTAATATCGCGTTATCGTACTGTCGTCATTGTATTATCGCATTGTCGCCATCGTACTATCGCACTGTCGCAATCGTATTGTCGTACTGTCGCATTGTCGCCATCGTACCGTCGCATTGTCGTCTTTCGCCTTCCGGTACACAAGCGAACATCGTATTTTTTCCAAGATAGAGCCACTTTAAAAAAAACTTTACAATTCGGCATACCTTACATCAATACCCATTCTATAATTTAATAAGAATTTGATTTCATTATAACTGTAACCTCTTTCAAAGTACATCTTTATAAAGTCGTCTATTTTGTTTCTGCAATTAGAATAGTTTGTGTACCGGAAGGCGAGAGTCGACAATACGATAGTACGATGGCGACAATGCGACAATTCGATAATGCGATAATACGATGACGACAGTGCGACAATACGATAGCGACAGTGCGATAGTACGATGGCGACAATGCGACAGTACGATGACGACAATAAGACAGTGCGACAATACGATGGCGACAGTACGATGACTATGCGGCTTCAGGCTACTACTCAAGTTCCACGTTGTCAATTAGTATTTTGTATTCATACACTTCATGCTCTATTTCCAGTCATTTTTCTAGCCATTGTCCTACCAATACCAGGATGCAACTCGCAGCCCTTGCCCGGCATATTCTCATCTTCGGCGTGTGATGTGGCCAACTCAACAGAACACATCGCTGCAATATGTCACTGCGTGCACAAATATGACATCTTTAACTTGACGCAGTTTTGTAGGTAAGATCTTTTGATGATTGAGGAGATACACTGCACTGCACATGATTGAATCTCTTGACGCGAACAAACAAATACCATATTAGATCCATAATGAAAATGTAATGGAAATGAGTATATCCTTAGGTTCTTTAATTGTACATGTAATAGAAATACACATGCAATTATTGAATCTTAATTGTGTCTTAATTGTGATGAGTTATTTATTGATATGTATAGTTGAATTGATAAAAAGTCATATTTGCATTTTGCCAATGTACTGAATACATGTATACGCATGTTTGTTAACAGAACTGTATGTATCTTGTTGTTTGTTCAGTTCACCTATGTAAACTTTTTATATGCTAATAAGACCACGAAACCTTGTGTGACTTTTAAATATGGGATAAGACCCATTTTCGCATAACGCGGGTCATATTTATCTGGGAATCTATGGCACAGATAAATATGGATGATGTATATATAACACGGAATTTCATACCTTATATAACAGAAGGTCTAATACTAATAATACTACTTAAACTGAACGTCATCTGTACAAGCAGGAAAGAACGCTTATCAGCAAGATGGCCATATATTTATTCTTATGACCAATTGCAAGATCAACACGAAAGAACATACATATGTTTTACTCAGCTTGTTTTATTTATATTAACTATTACATTGCATCCATTAAAGCAATATTCCGATGCTGGGAGACTGCATTGAGGAACAATTAGCGTCAAGCAAGACAAACAATTCGTATATTCGCCTGGTATTCGACAGGGGGCAGTTCGTGAAAAAAGCAAATCTAACCTGCAGTCACCGCCAAGGTAATACACAGGGAAATGAAGTCCAACTTGTTGACGCTCTCAAATATTATGCTACTTTTTATATGGGTAGTTCCAAAGAATTTAGCCCGTATAAAAAGTATCTCTAAGTTCTTCGCACGTCTTATAAATAAGACTAAGGGAAATGAAGCTACCGATCTTGTCAAAGTTTATTTATGTAATATAATACTAGAACTCCATACTCTAAACATAAATATGGAACGATAAGCATGCACAATTAATTACAATCAACAAAACTTACAACGCGCCAAATGAGCATTTGTATTTTCTTTTTTTACAACGCAACAAATAGAAATTATTATATATCAGACTTTCATATCGAACCCCCATCAATTTCTATTTTAGTTAAACGTGCATAAGTTGACACCAAAACCAAACCCAAACAAACAAACCACAGGCAATTAAACACTTTAATCACGTTCTGCGTAGTTGTAAAATTAATGCTTACACATTTGTTAAGTTTTAGGGCAGGTGCACAAGTGCTCCGCAAAGATATCGCATTGTGACGCCTGGTTTCTCAAAAATATCTCTGAAACCAAAACATGGGACGAAGAACAAGCATGCAGGTATAATAATCTTATATTGAACCGTTACGTCACGGCCACGTTGTAGTTTTAAAATTGTTCCACCTTTAGTAATTGTTCACATGTTGTTAAGCTCATTTTCCCATTTTAAAACTTTCTACGTTTCTCAAAGTGGAGTGCTACGGTAATACATATTTAGGTGCTGCGTTAAGGTAACTCTAATGAAGTTCCTTGTCAATCATTAACGTAAATCTAAATTTATTAACAGAATAAATAACAAAAAACTAATGGATAGAAACGACGAGGCTTTGATTTAACCGCTTTAATGTTATCAATAATTTGTCATATGCGATGGACTGATACATGTATGCCCATTATTTTTCAGTGTAGGTAATTCATTGGGAGTCTGCTACTGGGATAACTTAGAACACTGTCCGGGTCGGGTGCGGCATATGTGGTCCGTCCTGGCAGACGTATATATGACCAACAAATGCACTAAATAGTAGGTAGTATTTATCAGTTTTCGTTTACATTTTTTTAAATTATTACACATATTCCGGTAAACAATTATATGTTTTATCAATTTCACATGTCCACAAAACATGAAAACCAGCGAGCGAGTAGGATATTAACGGACGTGTGCAAAATACTTGCAGCTATATTAAATCCAGGGCATTATACTATTGAATCTCGTACTAGGTAGCTGTAATAATTATTCGGTTTATTAACAAGTTGATGTTATTCTTGTTGTCAAATTATGGCTAAGTTTGCTGTGATGCATAGTTCGTTGGAATAATGACGCATACAACTCGAAGAACTGTTCATTGAATTTTATTCAGCTATTTAACACGATTTAACACTATTTAACCAAGTCCGAACACAATTCTAATCAACAAGACACATGAGTTAACTTACGTTCATACAATATTCTAGTCAGATGATCAAACACACGAGACCACTGCGGGGTCCCGCGACTTATAGGAAAATGAATCCGATCTCTGAACCTAGTCGGACTCTTACTCTAACTGCTTCACATACAATTTAGCCTGCTTTATATAATACAAATGCCAGACGGTGTCGAACAATTTTGTAACCACACACAATATTGTCGCTTAACGACATAAAAATGTTGAACCATAAACTTGGGCGGTTTTATAATTAAAGCAAATACTTTTACATAGACCTACCCATAAATAAATATATTGAATGGTAAAAGGATGCTAACGTATTAACATTGACATGTGTGTCTTCCACATCATGATAAAATGAACATGCACTTTATTATGTGCAAGATAGGTTATGCATATGAATGAAAAACTTATGAAATCATATTGACTTTCTTAATTAAAGTTTAGACCTTTATATGTACAATGTATTACTGCACTGGTAATCTGAGAATTTGTCAATAAGTGTGAACTATGTTATTAAATCAAATCCGAAACGCAAACAAGAACATAATTTGCCGTTCCTGCAAACCGAAGATTTTGTCAACAAATGTCATGATAATGAAGATTACGCTACAGCTAATTTGAGCTAAATATAAACGCGGAAACGCTGAATAGAAAGTATATTATAGAAGAAAAACATGGGTTTGCGATAGTGGTTGAAAATTCTAAATGTTTCATGTACGTAGACGTGCTGACGTTTGTTTGGGCCTGCAATTATAAAACTGAAAGTTTGGAGAAGATCCGATGAATACTGTACGAAAGCGGAAGCTATTAATGTTCCGCCCGCATATTCGCCCGCAAAGGGTGTTTCCATAATAAATCCCGTCAAGTTAACTACAACTGCTTACTGTAATTGCACGTCAATTGTGGGTAGGTGTATCCTTGTGTATATGTATGTTTCAGTGACGATTATGCATTTCACTTTAACTGCGAGGAAATCGAGAAGGCGTATCATGGAGATCCTACCAAAATTTACAAAATGCGGAAAAATTACACACAATGTCTGTAAGTTTCTTGTCTTAAAACTGGAAAATTGAACATTGATTTTTGTATGAGATTATATTATGATATTTCCGAAGATCTTTTTAAGTATGACCGGAGTCCCATTTTTTTCTTAAATTAGCACGATGGTTATAAATGAGTCGGTCTCTGAAAAAACTGGGTTAAATGTGTGTGCATATAGTGTCCTAAATAGGTTAAGCAGGGACGACACTTCCCGCCTTAACTGGAAAGACTTAAGAAGAAATTTCCGATAAACGACAAATTCCGTAAAAAAACGGAAAGTGTCATACCTGTTTAGCCTGCGCGGACTGCACAGGTTAACCTGGGACGACACTCTACGAACATGCATCACTCTCGGCTTTCCCAGAGACCGGCTCACATGTAATCGTTTTTACTTCATTACCGTTCGACTAAATATGTATACAGTTTTTTCACACCGTATTAATTTGCACTTTTTGAATTATATATATGTTATGCCTGTAGATTTGGTAAAAAGCATATCTAACAGACACTCTTAATATTGCTCATATTCCTATATTTGTCATTCTAATAACGCGTCGAGTACATTTGAAGAAATTTCTTATCGTACTTTTTAGAGAAATAGTTTCCACCAACAGGGAATGTATTGAGATCCATAAACTGGATTCTATTCACAACTTTCATGTCTGGCAAAACATGGAGTTTCAACTTGACAGATTCACACAATTCGAAAAACTGCGGTGCACTCTAGAAAAAGGTAATTTGACAAGACAACTCACGTGTTGCATAATATTTAGAAATGTTGGGTGAAATGTTGTAGCAATAATATTCACCCATATCGTATCTTTTACAAATCAATTTCACCAATAATATAACCATGCACTATGTTTTACCGACACAGTTATCATTAATCTGAGTAAAAACCAATTATAAACACATTTTCAAAGCATTTTAACAGCAATGCTTAGTTGTCAGTTGTTAACGATATTTTCCAGTGGAACAAATTATTTTATTTTAGAATGAACCACTTAAGGATTGGTGCATTAGTGCAGATTCACTTAATGCAAAACTTAATTGCATGCGTTTATTAACCTCTCATTCTTTTCTACCATTTTATGTAAGCTTTGGACCAGGAGCGTTTGCAAGAAAACACAGAACATTTTATTTTTATATCAAAAACATTATTTTAGGCTTTAATAAGATAATTCGCTGTTACTTATTCCTTTTCATGATTATTACTTAAATTATAAGCACCATGTTAATCTTTCACAGGGCGTGAACATGGATGCGGAGACAATATAAACGGATGTACGGACCCCTTCGAAAGTAGTGCCGCCATCCTGGCTTCGATGATAAAAAACGGTACAATGCCAACAGTCAAACAAATTTGCGAGTAAGACTCAATTTCTATTGGTCACTGTTGTACAAATAGTTGCATACTCGTTACAGTAGGGGTGGGAGGGGATGTATTGGGCATTTTTTTTTCACTTGAGAAATTCAGATTAAAAAATTTATACGACCAAATCAACCACGTTTTGAATGATTTTTATTTGTGAGCAAAGCTCAGACGCAATTTTGGAAATCACTATGCCTTAGCTACGGTAGGGCCCGTAACCCATGACTGCCTGTGTGGATAACTCCAGTACACTGCAACAGACGACAGCCTGTAATTATGTAAACAATAGGTTTAATAGCTTGTGGGACATATTGGCCAGTCTAGTGTTTAAATCAGCTTGTGCGATGACATTGGTAAGTTTATCATTGAAATCTGTACATATTGGCTGCTTTCAGGGAAAACGGGGCTTAATTCTGCATTAAAAGTCTGTCATGTGGGCAAAATTGTTTCTCAATAATTTAAAGAAAATAAATAAAGTATTAGATACACATATCACAACATGTACATGCTTATAGGCTTGTTATTCTTTAGCAAGGAAACCACAATTCTGAAGATGGTTGCCAGTGCAGCGACCAATTGTGAAAATAAATACATATTGTTGTTATTTTGTCTAAGTTATCTGTATAACATAAATATGAGGATAAAAAGTCACACACATCTTGACCTGTGCTTTAAGACACACTCTTTAAAATTTGAATGGGTTGTGTTCATTTCAAACTTGCGATATAAAAAGCTATAACATAAGTTTGAAAACTGAGTTGCTTCTAAGATTATGCAATAGCGAACAAATTCAGTGCCTTCAGCGCTTTGATTAATTTATTTTGCAGGGGCTAGCACCAGCTTACCCGTAACTCTACCTTTAAGTGATGAAAATCCATGAAAAGGCCTAATTAAATTAAATTTGGTGTCAATA
>VMBQ01001141.1:100117-150508 GCA_007657795.1 Dreissena rostriformis | reverse complement strand
TCATAATTCACTCATCACTGGAGAGTGAGAGTGCTCTAATTGCAAGTTATAATGTGACATGGAATACATATATAGGCATTACTACATTTGATACATCCATGGTTAACAAACAACATGTAACAAGCAAAGTACACTCAATTGTTAGTATAAGCTATAGTTCTTCTTAACAATCATGTGATAATAAACAAAGTGTTATCTCTTTTTTTGAAACATGATATACAATAGATGGCTAACTTTCTAAGTGTCGTTTTCTTACTACTATTAAGGAGTTTAATAAATTTGAACATACTAGGTCGCTTGTAATAGAATTCTGGGATATATTTGATTCTTTCTTCTAGGTATTGCGGACATATTAGTATGAAATGGTACTCATCTTCGATATCGTTACAGTTACACAAGGGGCATATTCTTTCGTTCCTGTCAATATTATGATGTCTGCCTGTTTCAATTAACAATTTATGAGATGAGAGACGCATTTTGGCAATAATCCTTCTATGTTTTTTGTTTTCAATTAAATCTAAATACGATGACCTTTCGAATGTAGGTTTCAATTCTTTATACATATATAACGATGTTGACGAATCAATGTTAGTCCTCCATTCAGCTACATACTGATCTCGCAATCTTATTTTTAATAAAGGGATGAATTTGTCGATATTAATAGATTCTGGGAATAACCATACATCTCCAAATCCTGAATGGTTAAGTATATCGCGAACTTTTGATGACCAATTCACTGTATTATTTCTTTGAACAATTTCCGATCTTTGCATATTTATAACAGTGTGTAAAATACAGTTACTTTGTTTTGTTTGATATAGTTTTAGAAAATATTTAACAATTCTTAAATAGCGTCCAATGATTAAAGGGAAACGACCGACTTCCGCATACAATGACAATGAATTAGTTGACATCTTTACATTTAATAATCTTTTACAGAATTTTCTGTGAACACGTTCAATATTATCGGCAGTTATAAACCCCCATACTTCACAATTATAATTCAAAATTGACGCAACATATGAATCGAATAACTTGAACATGATATTTATTGGGACTACCATCTCTTTTGTTATAGAAAACAACCTATTCATTGCTCTTGACGCTTTACCATACAAGGTGTTTGTGGCTGGTATGTATGATCCGCCACTAGATAAGACGATACCTAAATAGTTAAAGTTACTTACTATTTCAATTTCATTGCCTTTGAATGTCCATTTATAATTTTTTTTCAAGATACCGCCCTTTCGAAAAACCATTATCTTTGTTTTATCAATATTGACAGTTAAGTTCCACTTATTACAATATATTTCTAGGTTGTCTAAAGATTGCTGTAAGCCTTCTTTGGTTTCGGAGAAAATAACTGCATCGTCCGCAAATAGGAGTAGATAAACCGATAATTGATCAAGTGTTATACCAGCGCTTTATCCATTTCGAAGACTGAATTCTATATCATTCACGAAAAGTGAGAACATGATCGGCGATGTTATTTCCCCTTGCAATAGGCCAACGTTGCTACTAAATAAGTCAGAAAAAGAAATAATGTGTTTAACTTGCAGTTTTACCTCATTGTACATCGAACGAATAATAGCCATTAACTTGCCATCAACTCCTGATCGAATCATTTTGTACCAGAGCTGCCCCCTATTTATGACGTCATATGCTTTCCGGTAATCGATGTAGCAACAGAAGAGTTTATGTTTATTATTATTATGTAGCTGTTTTTCGATTAAACCATTGAGAATAAAAATTGCGTCGGCTGTGCTTCAATTCGGTTTAAAACCAAATTGTACATCCGTTATAATATCATACGATTCTGCCCAAGATTTTAAACGTTCATTTATTATTCCGGTACAAAGTTAAGCAAAGCAGCTTATCAGCGTGCCCCTGTAATTGTTAGGGTCGGAAACATCTCCGCGTTTATAAATTGGTAGAATCACTCCGGACGACCAACTTTTGGGAATAGTTAAGTATCTAAAATGTAGTTAAATAAAATTTCTAAAGGTCTAGCTATAAAATCGATTATTTCTTTGAAATATTCGTAAATAATATTGTCATGTGAGGCCGCTTTGTTAGAATTAAGGCGCTTTATCCCTTTTTTAATTTCTTCTTATGAAAAAGGTTTATCAATTTCCGGATAGGAGCTGGTCTGGTTTTCAATACGATCGAATTCTTGTAAGAATTCGTCATATTACTGTTAGCATTGACATCAGTATTTTAACTGTTTTGATATATTTGAGCAGTAATTAAAGGCACGAACCATACACTTCTTGCAGGCTTTACGACAGGATGAGCGAATGTGTGAAGAAAGCTGCCGATAAATGCCCGAACACTAAAAGATATTACCTCGCCATTGGTTGCGCGGTGATGCCGACTTCATGTCACTGTCCAATAGATCAGAAAGGAAATATGAAGCCCGTCAAGGCTTCAGGACGATCTCATCATTCAAGTTGGCTGCTGTATTTTTGTTTCTGTCTGGTCCTTGTGGTGTAAATTTAGTGTTTAAACTTTTACACACACTTGTCAACACGATCCAACTTTTTGTAACATCATGCTCTCTCCATCCGGTAGGCGCAGTGGTTGGTGCATGCGCTTCTCACATATGCGACGAGGGTTCAATCCCCGTTCCCGGCGCATGTGAGCTTCGTTGGTGGTCACAGCACCGGACAAGTTGTGTTTCCCCCGGGTACTTCGGCCTCGCCTCAGATAACAAGACCACACCAAAATTTAAGTACTTCACTAAAAATTAAGCTGTAAATTGCAGCTATAATTCCAAATTTAGTCCCAACTTTTTGTTGTTATAGTCAGTTTAAAAAAAATTCATTACTTTGTTCAATTAATTGCTTTAATTTATAACATGCTTAATTTATAACATGCTTTTATAAAATTCTTCAAAATATGAAAATATTCGGGGTAGAAAATACAAAATCTAATCAAAGTACTCGGAACAGATTCATAGTCATTCATGATCAGTTTTATTTTCTTGTTTTCACGGATATAAGTTTCTTATTCACATCGGTAGTGTGTGTTATATTGTCATGTTTATGTAAATGTATATTTCGTAAAATAAAGAAAAAAAAAATCAGTGTTCCATATAGCAATTTCTGAAATGTCAACGCCAGATGTGGTCTGGTTACATAGATTGCCGAAATTTCAACGCCAAATATGGTCTGGTAACATAGATGTTTGTAGATATAAAATGCACGTTTTTATTTGTTTGTGACACAATTAATTCCATTTTAATTTCGCGCAAACATATCTATTCATACGACACAAGAACACTAAAATGGTACCATGTTAGTGTTCATGTGTCGTATGAATAATATCAGTTCGGGAAATTAAAATGGAATTTATTGTGTCACAAAAAAATAAAAACTTGCTTTTAATATCTACAAACATCTATGTTACAAGACCACATCTGGCGTTGAAATTTCGGCAATTGCTATATGCAACACTGATTTTTTTAATGTTAAAAGTTTATTTTACTAAGTATTGTACGAAATTTTCGTTGATTTTGAGTAGCAATGGGGCTTTAAATGTGTTGATAGTATATATCTAAATGCTTTATGGTTAAACATGCATAAATCTTGTGTACAAGGTCAATTATTGAGAATAATTAAGATTATGTACGAACATGTTAAATAATGTGTTAAGTCGTGCACATCATATTCTGAATACTTTAGTTATGCTGTCGGTCTAAGACAAGGGAAGGTAATGTCCCCGGCTCGTTTTTCACTGTTTGTAGTAGATTTGGAACTCTCTTTTTTTACAAGATAACACATTGACGGGCTTTAATATAGAAGACATAACCTTAATGTTATTGTTATTTGCGGATGACATGGCCATTTTAGGTAAATCAACAGAAGAATTACAGAACCATTTAGACACCCTGTATTGAAACTTTTGGGGGCTTAATGTGAACGCATTTATTTTAAAAAAAATGCAAAGGATTGTTAAATGTGAAAATAAACACATTTATTATATGCTTTACTTTAGTTTATAGAGAAATATCAGTGAAATAAAACTGACATTAAACTGTTTCAAACAGTGAAAAATAACAGTTTTACTGTGAAATGACGTCATTTTTTTACGAAATGGCGTCATTATTCCGGCGAAATTCTTAAGTTAAACTCTTTTACAATGTAAATAAACGGTGAAAAAAGCATAAAATAAAAAGAAAATTTGTTTGATTCATTGGAATATCGAATTTAATTCACTCGTGATCATAGAAAACACATATTTTCTATGATCACTCGTGAAATAAAATCGATATTCCACCTATTCCAACAAATGTCCTCTATGTAATGCTACAGTGTATTGTGAGTTAGGCAGATAACCGTTATATGTTAATAGATATGTACGACTTGTTAAGTATTGGTTAAATAATTTCATAAGTAAAAATATTGTTATACAAACTGTGTATATCCAAGCATTGAATGATTCTAATAAAGGATGCAGAAATTGGCTTGCACATGTTAACCAATTGTTTAACGAATATGGATTTTCGTTTTTTTTTAACAGAGAATCTAACTGATGGTCATGCTTTTGTGTGTGATTTTAAATGCAGAATTATTGACACATGTAAGCAGTAATGGTTTGGTACTATGAATATAACTTATAATCTAAATATGTTTAGAATGTTTAAAACTACTCTTGTGTATGACTATTACTTAGATTTATTGCCCAAAAGTCTACGTATATACTTTGCAAAATTAAGGGCTTCTGTCCATACCTTGGGGAATCAGACCGGATGATACAGACGCAACAATATCCCTCGTGAATAACGTTACTGCCTTTGTTGGTATCAACGGGACATAGAGGATGAATTACATTTCATTTGTGTTTGTTATAGTTACCGTTCACTACGACAAAAATGCATTAAACGTTTTAATTACATGAATCCATCTGTTGTTAGGTTCCATAGTTTATCTACATCAAGAAGTAAATTTGAAATATTTAATGTTTGTACATTTTTATTTGAAGCCTTAACTATACGAAATACTATTTTAAATATCATATAATTGTAAAAAATAGTTTTCAGTACTTCCCTTGAAAGAAATTTATGTATATATGTATTGAATTTACATACATATATAGAATGCATTATTGATTTAGTTACCTGCTAAAGTATACTGACATGTGTAATTACCTTATTTATAATTATATGCATTGACGACGATGTACGTATGTATAAGTCTTAATAAACTGTCTGTTCTGTTCTGTCTGTATGTCTGTTTGCTCGTCTGTCGGTCGTCCGTCCGACCGCAAAAAAATGTTCCTGCGAACAAATACTGAAGATACTTAGATGAAACTGTGTATGCTTATAAATGGCATCTAATGTATATGAGATAAGGCATGATCCACTTTTCACCAGGGGTCAAGTCGTTGTTACTAAAAGCAGAAAAATAACTTGAAATTGTAATATCTCGAAAAGTACATAAGATATTATCATGAAACATGGTGTACACATTTAGCTATGGGTTTCTGTATGTTTGTATGTCAATCCCTTTCTGAAAATAAACTATATTAATACATATAATACATTCCAGCATTCATGCGATTTTTTAAGAAAGTACATATGACTGATAGACAAAACTTGTTGTACTTATAAAGTATCATTTGGTAGTTATAAAGTATCATTTGGTAGTTATAAAGTATCATTTGGTACTTATAAAGTATCATTTGGTAATTATAAAGTATCATTTGGTAGTTATAAAGTCTCATTTGGTACTTATAAAGTATCATTTGGTACTTATAAAGTATCATTTGGGAGTTATGCTAGACTTTTCGGCTTTCATAAGTGGCTACAGGTATGGTCACTGTTACTAAAAAGATTACACATTTCAAAAGTGTTACATCACAAAACGCACATAAGATATTATTATAAATCTTTGAATATACATCCAGCTTTAGATTTATGTGTAATTGTTTGTCAATTTTGTTCTGTTTTCATCCGTCCGCATGTCTTTCCGTCCGCAAAATATGAAATATTGTGAAACAAAACAATATAAATGATATAAAAACATAATAACATGTTGATTATGCTTTATGCTATGATGTCAAAGATACGAAGGAACTTCCGGAGGGAGCGTCTTGTTAAGTGGAGCATAGGGGGCTTCATGTCAACGGGATTGCATAAAAGAGATTGCGTCAATTGACATTCAGTCTACAATTGCAACTGTTGGGTAAACTACCCATGGTAAACACGCCTTGCTATATCTGGAGGCTTAGTTCTGCAGAACTAGTTCATGTAAAGTATTGATTTTGGAGAGTCGTCAATTCACTAAGGATAATAAAAAAATGTTCGTTCGAAATATATGCATGGTTTTATTGGACAAATTGCCGTTAAAACAACTGGGCCAAGTAGGTTACATCGGCATATGATTGAAAGACCAGCAATTTAAAAATGTTGATTTGCTTCGAAATAGTATGCGTTTTACTTTAAACATATGTTATAATAGTATCTTATAAAACTCGTGCATCGGAAACGAATGCATTATATGCACATCAGATTTACAGTTATTAATTCATACGGAAGCGCTGACAAAAGCGTCTTAGTACTTCGATGAAGTATGCTATAGCTTTTCGAGATGGGATTGTGTTAACAACCCTGTATTATGTTTCTTTGATTTTGCAGTACTGACTTAAAAGCTTTTCTTTTAAAATCAAATAAAATGATAAAAAGTCGCTATTTGTATATTCATTACAAATCATATAATATGATTCAAACTAAAACAGCTCTACGTACGTATTACATATAATTAACATCACACACTTTACACAGATGCATATCATAATAATGTATCAATATAGTCTGTTAAACGACACAACGACGAACCGAAAAGGCAGAAGCTTTGTTTTCCCTCGCAAAATTGTAGTGGTCCAAACTTGCCATTTATAATTACTGACAGGGAACCTGACTAGTTAAACTGAAACAAAACATCCTTTCATTTTCCTTGTCACGAATTTGGTTTGCATTCAGTAAAAGTATCAGTACATATTATGTACAGATAAAGGACTTTACTGAAAACCGATTTATGTATTCATTCACTTTTGTATTATATTTTTAGTATTAATATATTAATATATTAATATGATATCAACTCAATGGTAAGCTGGTCGCAACGGGTGTTAGAAACTAAATTTGAGTTTAAATAAATAATCATATGGGCCATCGCAAAGGACTTTTGCTAATGATATAATAACCCAAAAATACAACCCTTTATTCTAGTGCGTCTTCACGTGTATATTCCTCAGTGCAAATGATTTAACGTGCACCCCGTGATTTGTTAAATGCACTCCACCGTTTTTTTCCTAATATCATTATAATATATAATCGTTATAAATAAAAAAAATCACGAATGTATAAACAGTAATTTGCATGCATAATTGTCTCACTGGATTTATTGTTTGTATTGCGTTATTTTGGGTTTTTAATACTTAAACGCTTTGTTTTATTAGAGGATGTGTAAATGTTTATTTCTATTAATAATTTAGAGAATGTTCAATTGGACATCAACAAAGTGTATACAAACAAATTAGCTTCCGAAAATAAAGATTTATATCAGTGTAGATATATACGTTTGACAATTGTTTTTTTCCGAGTACAATCTAAAACATTTTGCTTACTGGTTGAAAAAGATATAAAAAGTATGATCAAGTAGACTACTTAATGTTCGTAAACGGATATTAAAACAAAATACACACACACGTTTGTATATTCGCCAAAAAAGCAAATCCATCTGTGAAAAATAGATGTGTAAGTGTTTTGTGCGCTAACAAACATCGACGGTAACATTTTGAAGCTCAAGTTGAATATTATTATTTTGGAGGATTGTTCTTATACAATGTATAGATTACTCGTTTTGGGAATGTTTGCATTTTCTAATACAATTAATTAATTTATAATACCAGACTGAGAGTAATAATTTAAATATCAAACTGTTTAGGTCGAATAATTCAGAACCACTTGAGTTACGATGTTTCCAGGACAAAACACAACCAACTTCAAACCTAAAGACGGATATGACATGCCAGTGCTCGGCCTGGACAATGGTAGCTTTTATCACGTCCATATACCAGCAATGTCGTGCATCATCGTCAGCTTGACCTGTTCTGTAATGTCAATACTATTGTCGTTTAGAAGGAAAACATTTCGGAATTTCTTCTCCGAGTGGTCAAAGAGTGAACGATTTGTGGTCTACTTGGCTTTCTTGGATGGATGTTTCAACGTGTTTCATTTCACGGACCATTTGAATGTGGTTGTAACCAGAGACCATGTCCGCCCAAAAGGTCTGTGCGTGTTTTATGGATTTTTTACTGCCGTGTTCATAGCGGCAGAAATTCTCATGGTCAACGCCGTAGCCATTAATGTGTTTATGCTCTTGTATTGCAAGAGGAAAACAGACTTTGGGAAATGGGACTGGAAACTATTGGCCTGGATATTTTTTGTGCCCGTTGTTGGCGCAAGTATAGCTGCTGCCTTCGATCAATTTGGGCCGACAGGGGGAGCGTAAGTTGACTTAATATTTATAAATTTAAAGTCTAAGAAGCGCTTTGAATTTTTGTTTCTTTTAATTACTAAGTGCAATATCTGATGTTAAGCATAGGCTCTACACATTGTGTAGTAGTATGGTTAATTGCCTAATATACAATGAAAGCGATACCAACTCTTTTCTTAAGTGGGATGCATGTATATGTTCGTTTGTACCTGTGGATGTGTATGTGTTGTATTGTCCACTTACATGCGCACCTTTCTGCGTCTTTCAGTTGTTTCTTTGACAGCGTAAAAGGAACTCTCGCCACGATATGTTTTACCACTGTACCATTAACCATTGTTCTGGTGATGAACATGGTGATGTACATTCTTTCGTGGAAGCGCATCCACGATCAGTGTAGAGAGATCCGCCTCACCTTAGGCACAATGTCAGCCGCAATGCAGGGGTCCCACCGCGCCGCCCGCGCCATGTCCATGTTCGTGACGGCCTTCTTCATTCAATGGTGGGCGGTCGCTCTCTATGGCGTCTGGGGACTCGCAAGTCGTCAAATACCCGAGGCACTCTACCATTTGATGACAATATTTACAAACCTAGTTGGTATTCTCAACCTGATCGTCTTTGCTGTAATAACGCGATCGACTTCTTCACGTGAGCACCTTCAAACCCTTCAAAACCACGGCGGACTACATGTATGCTACTGCGACATCAATGTACGAGTTCACTTTCGCGAACGCGCTCGCCTGCATTTATTATAAAAAAGTGGTATTTTGTTTTCATTGCGTATTAAGACGTTTATAGTGACGTGAATTATGACTTAATCCTTACTTGAACATTGGTGTTCGCTACTGATTACCGGGATTGTTCCATACATGTTTCCTTTTATAAAGAACATAATACAAATACAAAAACTACGTGTATACATAGGATAAAATAGTAACCTATTAAATATGCCGTTTTATTTGGATTGTAATCGATTATATTTGTGTTATCGATTCAAATTGTCAAATAGTTAACAATGTTAATACATTTCCTAATGGCAGATAAATTATGTTACGAGACAGGATAACATTACGCATCTTAAGAATCTCTGTTTTTGTGTGAAAGACAATGTTCATTTTGCATGAGTTGAATATTTCGCTGTGTTCATCTAAAAAGTTTATGAAGAGCGTAACTCAACATAAGTATATACACATCAATTACTTTACCTTCCAACTTACCGAAATACAATCATGTATTTTCTTGACGTGTGTCCATGCTCCCTCAAGGCATGTGTATACGTATACACATTCGTTGAAACCTTAGTTTTCAAATTCCTTTCAAATTGAAAAGCAATTAGCTGCTGTTTTAATTTACTTAATTCTTTTGGAGATCGGAAATATCGTTTTTATTTGCCCTTCTTACAAAAACTTCATAGACTATTTCGAATACGTTTTTGAATAGCATATTGCATATAAACGAAATATTGATATAAGCCGACATTCAATATGTTATGTGATATTGCACTACACACTATTTTTCAATGTTATTACAGCTGCATATGCATATACCGTCATTTCTTATTTTACAGGTATTCTTTATGTGTTAATAATCATATTCTTATGTATAATATATCACTTTTATTTAAGCCCTTAAAGGGACTTATTCACAGATTTTCGCATGTTTTGAAGTTGGCTATGAAGTGCTTTAAATTGATAAATGTAAACATCGAAACTAAATAGCTCCAGTATAAAACAAGTAGAACGTCTAGCAATCCTCGTAATGTCACAAAATATAACGATAACAACAGAACTCTCCAAATATAATTTTCAGGTTTTAAAATCGTCAAAGAATGCATATAATGGATATTTTAGAACATGGTAAATGTTCAGAATTACTGTTTCCTCACAAATATCATAACTACAACGAAAATTTACAGATTTGAAACAATTTGTTTCGATTTTGTTAATTTACCAAAACGTGAAAAAGTCCCTTTAAATGGTTGTAGTGTTTGTCTTGCCGACTTGACTCAAATGTTTTCTTATTTGATGTGCATTTGCTAATGGACCAACAACCAATGGACTGACAATTTAACAAACTCAATATCTCTTTGGATGATGCAAAGCAGCGTTTGAAGATAAACTACAATGTCTTGTCACATTAAACAGGTATAAGCACGTAATTCAATATCTAAGCACTGGAGTCAGACTCGGAAAACAGGCTAAGTTAAGACTTAACAGTTAAATCCCACTGGGCTATCTATGTCTGATTCAAGGTCATTGCAATACTTCATACTTTTATACTTCATTCATTATTGTTCACGTTCGTTTATTGTTCGTGTGTTGGTTTTACGGAAACCTTATGCAGCACACTAAATGTGTCTGATTGACACGACCATAACAGTACTTAACACAATTTAAACACATGATGACAAATCAGAAAAATAACTGCATACTTCGCCTCTGTGTCCGCATTGTTTAAACTGAATTAGGGTTTATGAAGTGCGTTAGGATATCCGGCTACAGACCGAGAATACTAAGAAAAAAATTCGTGCAGCATCAATTCACAAGTTTGTGAATACCTTTAAATGCAAATATGTTATTTTTTGTTGAAGAAAAGTCATGCCATCAACATTTGTAGTCCACCCACAGCCCCGACATGTGTTTTGATCGATATAGATGGTAAATATACCACTGAATAAGGGTTGGAGCGAAAAAAAATATATTTAAACTAAGTGAGAGAAAACAACACAAGGAAGATTATTATTTCCAAAGATTCAAGATGAAGCTCTGGGAAAACGTAAGAATTTTTCCAAAATTGATGAACTCTGTATAGCTGCGAAAATTATGTACATGGACAGGTACACAAACATTCGAAGATATTTAAATATCATTACGTTTTTATTTTGCATTAGACTGTTCATGGCAGGATATCAATGAAAATGAATGTGGGAAACCACTTCTAGCAGTGCAGTGTTTCAACTTACTATCAGGTTCATCTGTTAATAATGATTCACCTACATCAAATACGTATATTAAACCCGTATTTCGCGTAAGAAGTGTTATCCCCATCATATTAAACCTACAAACATGCACTGCTTTAAATCAAAACCACACTTGAGCATCAACACACGTTTATTATGGATTAAAACATAACAAAACAGCGCGCATGATTCATTTCATAAGTATAAGAAGAATTATTTATTTGACGTATGTGCAAAACAAATTCCAAACCTTAGCGATGAAGCTATGGCTTGGGTGGTTATTGTACCAGCCATTTGGAATTACGCAGCAAAATAATGCATGTGGCTTGGCTACTTAACAGGTATTCGTTATCACTTTGTTTCATTCTACGTGTTTAATATTATATATTAGCCTATTTACACACAAAAAACCTGTAAGGCGCACAAAGGCCCATACTAAAATTTATCAAGCTGGAAAGAAAAATACAACAAAAATGTTAGTCGATTTAAAATGTATCGTCATTGGAAGACGCGCTTTGGGATTTATACACTCATGAAGGCCAAAATACGACAAACATTCACGGTTTACAGTATACACGTATAATATATATACTAAGTTCACGTCCATCAAACATCGTTGAAAATGTAGCCTTCGAAATGGGTATATTTGTTGACGTATATTATTGTAACATTACTTCGTAAAGTTGGTATTTACTGACAGAAAGACAGACAGACGGACAGACAGACGCCTGTAATGGATCCAGAATATCCTACAGTGTGCCAGCTGTACAACATGGCTGAAATTAAACTTTGCTCACTCGTTATCAAAATATGCATAACACACTTGAACTTCAGCACGCTATTTTATTACTGGCGCCGTTTTTAGGGTGTTTAATCATAAGGTCAAAGAAACGCCAGGTGTGACGCTAATACCGAACATGCGAAAACTGATCATTTAAATATCGGCTTGATGATAATTATGATGCGGATCGTAGCAGAGTTTGCAGACCAGAGAAGCAAAGGCTGTTATGGTCAGTACACGTAATTAAAAAAAGGAAATGCATTTTGTCCTTTCTATGTTATCATTTGATGGTAATTATAGCTCAAATACAGTGATATAAAACGCACTTTAACAACATCATTATTATAAAAACAAGAACGAAAGGATAATAACGCAGTTATTGATTAAAAATTAAACATAGTTTATTTATTTTAAGCGTGTCCTTACTGTCGTATTCAATTATCCACTCATCGTAAGTAACATCTCTCCGAAAACATCGAAGACTTAAACAATTACAGAAACAATAGAAATGATATAAAACATTTACACCTATAAAACAGACAATACCAGGATACACATGATTCTATTTGTATTGTTCATCTATGAGCAAACGTTAAAGTCACGCGGACGTAAGCCGTTTTGCTAATTTCAAACGAGGACTGGGTCGTGAGTCTGTGTATTATTGGTCGCAGGTTGCTAAAATGCTTCTCTTTTACTAACGATCACTTGGAAGTCCAGTGGTTTCAAAGTGAGGCCGTACTTGCTATCAACCTTTGGTGGAGCCTGTCCGGGAACAACTGAAAATATTCAGCGTTGCAAAAGAACCGACAGAAACAAAAATATCTCAATTTCGCCAGTCCTTCACCTGGACATCGCCGCTTACCCGCTCCAAGCGGAAGTACGTGATCGGCCTTGGATCTGACCACCTGCGTGCACGTGTCGTTCAGGAAGCGCTTGGGATTGAACACTTCCGGATCGGGAAAAACTTCAGGTTCACGGCTAAGAGACCATATGTTAACAAACACTAACGTGTTCTCTTTTACGAAATGACCGTTGACCGTCGTGTCTCTTGTCGTGCTGTGTGGAAGAGCGAACGGGAAGATGCACGAGTGTCGCATGATCTCCAGGATTGTGGCTTCGGTCAGCGGAAGTTCGGAGAAGTCCGCAAAGTTTGGATCATTGGTGAGCCCGTATCGTGCTCGGAGCTCCTCGTGCACGCGTTCCTGCCAATCCGGGTGAGTTATTAGGTACAGTATCGACCAGTGTAGTGTGCACGAGATTGTGTCGAAACCGGCACTGACAATGAACAATATTACACCTGTATAATAAGTTTTGGCAGTTAAACTGAAGAAAAAAAAACACTAGTTAGTCCATAACCAAGCTGGCCATCGAGAAAATCTTACATACAATTATATGACATCAATATTTAATTGAAATGTATGAAACGGTGAGCTGTTGGGCATAAACTGTAAAACTGAGCGGAATTACTTTTTTACTTGCACATCCATTTTATACACGTACATTACATACGTGGATGCAAGTTTCATATTAACATTATTAAAGATAATTATTCTGTAGAATGCATGAAGAAACATTTTTATTTTTATTAATTTAATTTAACAAAAGCTGTATGCAAATACGCACCTATGAGTTCTTGCAGAGTTATCATGATATGCTCATCCGTGAGGCCGACCGCCATTTTGTCCGAGTCGGGTATTTCCGTCGTCGCCTTGATCAGAGCGTCCGTGATGTCCCAAATGTTTGAGGCATCGTACGTCGCCAGATGCTCGCGCTGCTTCTTCTGGCAGAGAGCGTCCATGGTGTCCAAGATACGAAGGAACTTCCGGAAGGAGCTTTTGGTGAAGTGACGCATCCATGGCATGATATCCACGGGGTTGCCTGAAAGACATGACGTCCATTGAAATTCAGTCTTACATTGTAACTGTTAGTTTCATTAAGCATGGTTAATGTTTGGAGACAATTTTATATTCTACGATTGGCACAAGATTATTCATATATGAAGGCTTATTCTGCAGAACTAGTTAATGTTTAGTATTCGTTTTCAGAGTCGTCATTTCCTTTAGGATAATAAAAATTGTTCGTTCGAAATATAGCAATGTTTATTATTGACCAACTGTTTACTTTTGAAAAACTTATCCCAGTAGGTTACATCGAAATATGATTGAAAGACCAACTATTTGAAAATGTTGAATTACTTCGAAATCGGACGCGAATAACTTTAAACATGTGTTATAAAGTTGTCAAATAAAACTCGGCTATCGTTATTGAATGATTTATATACGCATCCCCTTTACACTAGTTAATTGTTACGGGAGCGCTGGCAAAAAGCTTTTTAGTACTTCGATGAAGTATGCGAAAGCTTTACAATATTGGATTATGTGTATTATTATGTGTCGTTGAGTATGCCGTTATGACTTTAAATCTTATCTTTTTAAAACGCATAACAAATAATCACGATTAAAAGATATTATTTGTATATACATGATAAAACATACCATGTGATTCATACTAAATCAGTATTACGCAATACACCTAATTAACATCACACACTTACACAGATGAACAATATTTTAATGTATCAATACAGTCAGTTTAATTTGCAGTCAAACCATTTATTTACCAGCTGCCACGAAGGCCATGAATTCCGCATTATTCTTGACAAGTTGTTGGAAGTCTGCATCGTCGCGGCTGTAGCGTTCGCCGAAACACAGTGCGCAGATAATGTTGCCGACGGAGAGATATATCTCATTGTGCGGATCGACGGGACGCCCGTTAGACGCTAGCAAGTTGTCTACCAAGAAACGCGCCTCGCTAACTATAGCCTCCTCAATCGGATTGTACTTCCTGTTCGCACAGAGCGCTAGAGAATTCTGTGCGATTTTCCGGTGCAATCTCCAGCGCGCTCCAAAATCACAAAACCCCATGCTTTTGCCTTTAGCCAAAAATCGGAAGGAGTAAAAATCGGGTCGGCCGCTAAAGTCGTCCCCTTGCTTCACCAGGGCTGCCTTAATGGTCTTCCAGCCGTTGAGCACAATAGTGGGGTAGGAGCCCATCTGGATCTGGTACACATCGCCGTATTTCTCTCTCAGCGCCGTCAAGGTTTCGTGAGGCTTGCGACCCAGCTGTGGTAAGTTTCCCAAGATTGGCCAGCCGACGGGACCGGGCGCCGACGACGACCCAGACCGCTTGCTATTTTTTATTAGCAAGCTGACCAAGCTGACAAAGACGAACAGAAACAGAAAAATCGCATACATGTTAGGCAGATGACTTGGACCAGTGTCTGTAAATTGACTCAATATGGCTAGTTCGTTGAGATTCTTACATTTATACTCCCTCTGCTTTATATAACTGGTGTTATTTGCTATTAAATAAATTACGTTTCCTTTGTTAATTGTCTGTCTGACAGTTACCTGTTGCTGACCTGTACTTGTATGCTGAGTGAAACGTAGCAGACATATGTTTACCACTTATCATTTGTTATAAACCACAGAACACATGTACCAACATGTGAGAAGATCGGATTTAAAGTTACATGTGAACTGTATGACATCAAGTAACCAGTTTATCTGGCCGTTCGCTCGCTCCTTCCTTCTTTCATTCCTTCGTCTAGTCCTTTTTATCATATGTTTATTCACGCATTTATTTGCTCAAGCGTTGATGCTGTTGTTAGTGTTGCTGATCATGCTGATGCGCTTAGGGCACGCTGAAAAATGTATACATGTACGTAACTTTTTATGTTTGTTTATGCCCCCGAAGGTGGGCATCTAGTGTATGCACTGTCCGTCTGTCTGTCTTTCCGTCACACTTTGCGTTAAGGTTTACTTTTGCGTTTAGGTTTCGAAAAAAAAAATCATGGAAAAAATATGGAAAAAGCGTGTTTCGGAGGCATATGTCATCCTATGGTGACAAGTCTTGTTCTTTCATAAGGTGACGTGCGACTCCGGGGTGATAACCCCATCTCGGAACACTTTAACAGGGCTGACCACGGAAAGATGGACATTGGCAGATCGGTATCTGCGCAAATACATGACATTCGCCGCTATTATAGACTAATTAAGAAGTTGGAATGGATTAACCCATTTATGCCTAGTGGACTCTCCCATCCTTCTAAATTGGATCAATTTATTTCCAAAATTGGAGATATCTAGTATATTTATTTCTATATTTAGAATATTTCTTACAAAAATTCCTTTAAGCAAACAGCGCAGACCCTGACGAGACGCCGCATCATGCGGCGTCTCATCTGGGTCTACGCTGTTTGCCAAGGCCTTTTTTCTAGACGCTAGGCATAAATGGGTTAAAAGTTTCAAACATGGCCTTAATACCAAGACCTAATTAGATGTCCTGTTGCGGGGAATTATTTAGATCAAACCTTGTGAGAACAACATTTTATCTTTAAATAAATAGAAAAGTAACAATACTTTATTTAATTTATCTTATCTAAAATGTGTATATGATAAATTGAATATCAAGAATATACATGTATTTTTATTTGCGTGTAATTAAGTATGTAGGTATAATAGTTTAATTAATGATTTTACGGTTCAGGAGAATGATCACACGATGTATTATTGTTTAATATCCCTTATGATAACTACCCTGAATTTTCATGTTTTCATTGGCCATCTGTTGCATTTAAAACCAATTACGGAAAGCGTACTTTTGCCTATTGTGCGAGAAATATTTAGAACTTTATTCCAAATAATATAAGTCAAGAACCTTCACTTATTTCCTTTAAAAGGCACTTTAAAAATCATTTGCTACAAACGCAAAACTTGTTTTGATGTGTATGTGGATTGTATCGATTAAAATACCGTTTTGGGGGTATTTTTTCCCTTCTGTATGCTTTGNGCAGTGGTGGTGGTTGCGGTGGTGGTGGCGGTGGTGCTGGTGGTGATGATGGTGGTGGTGATGATGGTGGTGGTGGCGGTGGCGATGATGGCGTTGGTGGTGGTGGTGGTGGTGGTGATGATGGTGATTATTGTGGTGGTGGTGGTGGTGGTGATGGTAGTGGTGGTGGTGATGGTGGTGGTGGTAGTAGTAGTGCTGGTGGTAGTGGTGGTGGTTGTGATGTTGGTGGTAATGGAAGTGGTGGTGGTGGCGATTGTGGTGGTGGTGATGGTTGTAGTGGTGGTGGCGGTGGTGCTGGTGGCGGTGGTGCTGGTGGTGGTGGCGGTGGTGCTGGTGGTGGTTATGGTGGTGGTGATGATAGTGGTGGTGGCGGTGGTGATGATGGCGGTGGTAGTGGTGACGGTGGCGGTGGTAATGATTGTGGTAGTGGTGTCGGTCGTGATGATGGTGATGGTGAAGGTGGTGGTTGTGGTGATGGTGGTGGCTGTAGTAGTGGTGGTGGTGGTGGTAGTGGTGATAGTGATGGTTGTGGTGGTGGTAGTAGTGGTTCCTGTGGTAGTTAATTATTTTGCTTAAAGCTAGTGTGTTTTGTTTCATGACTGGATAAGGCGACGAACAACGTCAAGGACCGCACAGTATTCCAAGAAATATCTCCTTTTGGTGGTGCGGAAGTTTCACCTCGTGTATTTTTGATAACTTCAACAATTGTATTTGTGTTGTGCAGTCCATATCCCCATGCATATCATAAATGCTGTCATATGTCAAGTCTTCAGAGGTTGTCAGCTGAAGATATACGTCTGGTTGTGTTATCGAAACATGTTTGTCTCCCTGTTTGGATATTGATTCCATGCCATAACTAAAGGACACCACCACCACCGTCACAATCACAACTACCAATATCAAAATCACCACCANAGTTACTTCTTGTTGTGTTATCGAAACATGTTTGTCTCCCTGTTTGTATATTGCTTCAATGCCATAACTAAAGGACACCACCGCCACAATCACAACTACCATCATCACAAACCACCACCTCCACAACTAAAACCACCATCACCACCACCACAACCACCACCACAACCACCACTATAACCGCCATCACCACCCCCTCCTACACCACCACCATCACCATTATCTGCATCTCTTATTCCTTCACCAACAACAAAACCACCACCACAATCATCACCCCCATCACAATCACCAATACCACTACCATCACCACCACTACCATCAGCGAAAACCACGCACAAAGGATTTGTTGCAGGATTGATTCCCTTTTTTATCTTTGAACAAAGATATTTCTTCTTTAAATGCTTTTTTGACTCGTCTATTATTACGTTTTACGATAATGTGCCCATTTTCTAAACGAAACTGTTATTAAAATTACGCCTCGCAGACCAAGCTTGTTGAATTGAATCTAAATAAACAATGGCTGTTCAAAACATATAAGGCATTCAACACGAGTATTTCTTATTTATAAATTGTATTGTATACTGTTAATTTATTTCACAGTCAAGACACTTTCTATGTACTAAAATAAGCTAATGGAAATGAGTTGGAGCTTAGGAACAATTATGTGAAAACAAAATTCTGTGTAAGTCTTCAACTCTATACAAGTTCAAATGATTTTTGTTTTGTTTACAAATTACGAGTATCACTGTTCAAGTCAAAGTCAAGTCAAGTTCCCGTCAGTCCATGTTAAAGGGCCATTACTCCGTTGATGTAGGAGGATATGTACCAAATTCCCTGGGCTGACGAATTAAGGCACGATCAGTTTTACTTCTCGTGATTCCAAAGGGAGAATGAATCCGACCAATGAAAAAAGTATATACCACCACTAAACTAAGCGCAAACAACACAAACTTTTTATACATTATTGCAGGCAACTGATTTGGAAGACTGTTTAGATCGCAATCAACAAATGAAATATATGATATAGACAGAATGGGTTGTATACAAATTAAACTCAATATATGAGATAAATTTACATGTTTATATATATGACGTGCGACGTGACAAAATCCACCTTATGGTCAATGGGAAGTAACTGAGTAAAGCGTCATGAAATGACGTCGTTAAATTCAAACACTATTTATAGCGCCATTTTAAACACGGATAAGTGTATTTCTGTTTACGTTCACTGTCAAAATTTCAAGGAATATGTCACAAGAAGAAGAAGAATTGCAGGTAAGACTTTGTGTTTTTTACTTGTAACATTTAAACCGTGAAACCTTTAATTTCCTTCTAAAAATACACAGTATTTGTTTTTGTTTTTTGCCAAAACAATCAGGTTGGAAACGCAATCAGTCAAAAACGATTTATTTTTTTCGTGTTTTTATACATCAATTTTTACAATATATTTTTAATTCGGTAAAGCTAAGCTCTTTTAGCCCATGGATGTTGTTCAAAATTAGAGATCTACGTATATTCAAGTTGATCTAGATCGGACTAACAAGACAAGTTTTAAATCTTAAATATATTGCTTACTTTGGAATGTGTTCATAGCGCAGTCGTTTTTTTTCCNGCGGTGGGAGGCTCGCATGGAAGCGGACATGGTGCCCAGATTGAGGAGGATCTCTCGACATTGCTCATGAATGCGCTTCCACGTGAGCACGTAAAAGATGACGTTCATAACGAGCACGAGGAGGAGAGGGACCGTGGTGAAACAGATGTTCGTGATCACGCCCTTAATGCCGTCAAAGTAGCAACTGGAATGACAAAGAGGGGGGGGGGTTACTAAATTCTGCTGTGGCAATAAATATGTTCTTTATATCATTTTTTTGTAAATCAAAGCGCTTTAGGAACAAAGTTGTAGCTAATGTGTAAAAAGGGGGCAAACAATTTAGTATTTCCTAATTTTGAGAGCAAAACAAATATAATTTTGAAATTGTTTAAACATAACATGCTCAAATCAAATACTTGATTAAAACGAGCGTTTATGAAACTTTGACAAATTAAAAACAGTTTTTTTCCCTTGTAGAAGTATAGGTGATTCGGCGAATCGTACGATGCCAACAAATGCTACACCAAAATAAGGTTTTAATGGCGTAAACTATATATAATACCTGTATTACAAAATGTTTATATCTTATTAAAGCGATACCACGTAAAGCTTATAAATATTTATTTATTTTTTGAATATTTTTCCACAAAACTATGACTCATTAGCAACATGTTTCCAATGTTTTAGAATATATTCGAATTTCACTTCAAGTTACAATACCTAATATACCAGAGGGAGTAATCACGTGATGATCTAAAGGAAGTCAAGATGGCGACGTCCATGCCGAGACAGGTATTTTTCGTCGTTTTATACCCTTTATTACTTTTTTTTTGTTAATGCCGCTCACTTTCCAGCCATATCAGCAAGGAAGTGATTAGCGTTTAGTTCGTATTAATATTCGCTCTATATCTCGAATTTACTCGCTACGAAATTTCTTAGCGGGATCACAACATAACAGCTCCCACTAAGAAAATTCGTAGCGAGTTAAATCGAGATATCAAGCGAATATTAATACGAAATAAACGCTAATCGCTTTCTTACTGATATGGCTAAAGTTAAAATTTAATACACATAGTGTCGACGATTAATATAAAAAAGTAATTAATTAATTGGAAAATTAATGCAGAGGGAATTTCGTGTTAAATATATTTTGAACATTGTTTTAAATTTCGTGTTTGAAGTAGCAGAAGGAAAGAAATTTGGACAAACGTGAAGCAACGGATATGCACTCTGATAGTACTTTCATAACTATTATCAAGTAAAAACCTCAAACTTATATTTGAGATCGTCAAGGTATTATTGTACTTACAAAGCTCCGTTTGTACCCAGTTGCCCCGCTATTCCAGCGATACTAGCGCCAAGAAACGGGGCACCGAACGTCCAGGCTAGCAGTCGCCAGTCGTACCTCCCAAACTCAAGATTCTTGTTGAAGTACATCAGCATAAAGGCGTTGATAGCAACGATGTTGACCATCAGGTTCTGTGCTGTGATGAATAGCGCGAGATTGAATCCGTAGAACTCACACAGCTTCTTTGGGTACACATGGTTTTTGGCGATGGCGATGTGCAAGTGGTCCGTGAAGTGGGACACGTTGAAGAGGGCGTCGCACAAAGCGAGGTAGACCACGAATCGCTCGCTCTTGGACCACTTCGTGAAGAAGGACTGATAGCCTCGACTGCGGAAGGACAACACGATGGCGATCACGGCACATACGAAACTAGTGACGATACACATCATAGCCGGAATGTGGATGTAGTAGAACGTCCCATTGTCCAAACCGTACACAGGGAGGTCGTAGCCATTCCTAGGCTTGTGATGAGCGAGAACTGAGTTAACCATTACTTTGTCATGAATGCGTTAATGTAAAACACAGTAGTCCTTTTTATATGGCATATGTTTCTTCGCAATTGGTGTACGTGAGTGTGAGTCTGTTATTGTTTAGTTGTTTTAAATTATCATTTGTTAAATGATATAATTGGATCAGTTGTTTACCATAAGTTAAATGTCCTGTTTCGCTAAGAAAACGATTAATTACGATTGATCCATTTAAGATAAACCATTTCGAAAGGAAAATAATCGATTGTTTTAATGCATTTTTCCGGACTAGACTGCCGTCGGACAAGTGGTTACGATTTTGAAAGCGCACAGCTAACTTAAGAGCTGCAATCCAAATAAACATAAAAAGACTGCATGACCAGATGACCTGACTTTGAAGAAGATTTTCTTGTTTTCTTATACCCTCTCGATAAACGACAACTTTATATTAATGTCCTTATGTTACTTGTATAAGGCACTTGCTATCATTGTTGGTGTTTTTATAGTTTAGAATCGTGAAAGCTAAAGAATTTCAGAAAAAAATGGCTCCTGTTCAAGTAACTAAATGTCTCCCAAGTAATACTACACCATCCATTGTGTAAATCGCTTGAAAAGGTTGTATATAAAGATTACTCTGGCATTTATACAGGTGTTGGTTATACATGTATATTTACAAATTAATGAAAGGCATACACTATTGAAAATATCCTAAAGCTACTTTTAAACACTTTTAGCTTTAAAATGTTACCGGCGATGTTTGTGAGCGGAAAAAACACTTACACATACATTTTTCCAAAAAAGGTTTGTTACTTTAGCGTAAATGTATATGTATTTTGTTTTGTTATGTGTGAATGCACGATAAGTAGTCAACTTGAGCATGTAAGACATATGCTAATTTACTGTTATCGAAACGTAAGTGTTTATTTCTTTTCACATAGTAAATAGAATTCTTACGATTGGACTTGGTAACAAAACTATTGTCAAACGTATATATCTACACTGATATAAATCGGTATTTTTCCCCCTGATATTATTGTTAAAGCGTATTTTACTCCTTTGTTTCAGCCATAAAGAGTATTTAGGAATATTGAGAGGTATTTTCCATTTCCATAGAAAACGACATAGTACATGGCGTGTTTAATCTAGAAATATTGTTATTTGTTATTAATATTAATAAATGCAAACAAAATGAATTTAAAATGATGATATGAACAGACTTCCTTTAAAATATTCCCGCAGGAGCTGCTGGTCGCTTAAAACGTCCCTTTTTATCAACAAACATGATGGGCCGCAATTTAATTACAAGCTTATTTTGATTTTCTTACTTTTAATTCAAAGGTTATCTTACATTAAAAACTCAACTGGATTATAGGTTAAACCGGTAACGCACTTTAATCGATTAAAAATACATACCAAGATTTGTATTCGGGATTTTCGTAATTAAGAAGTTGTCTCCCATTCGGGTAGGTATCACGAGTATCCCGAGTAAAAAGCGGTCCGTCTAAAATGCGTATATGACTCATATCCGCGGATATGACCGAAAAGTGCGGATATGGACGAATATAAGCAATATCGACACTTTTTCTGCAATGTTCATTTCAATGTTCAATGAAAAATACACAATATGTATTTAATATGCATAGTAAAATATCTTATATTTGATTGTTACTATATATTATATTTTATTGGTACGTAAAAATATGCACGTTATTTTATTTATTCAAATGAACAAAGGATATCGTAGTGCTACATTTAAATGTTTCAAGAATGATTATAACCATTATAGTTGCGCTGTTATTGAAAAGCAATGCATGTCCCGCAAAAGTTTTAGATTTTTCGTTAATATTTCAACAGTTCATATTCAATATCCCGAAAAGTTAAAATACGAAGCCTATATGTTAAAGATCAATATTACAGCTGTTACATTCACTTATAAAACATAATATTAACGAAAAATCTAAAATTTTAGCGGGACATGCATTGCTTTTCAATAACAGCGCAACTATAATGGTTATAATCATTCTAGAAACATTTAAATGTAGCACTACGATATCCTTTGTTCATTTGAATAAATAAAATGACGTGCATATTTGTACGTACTAATAAACTATAATATATAGAGGACATTTGTTGGATTCGGTGGATTATCGATTTTAAAGTGATATTATGGGCATTTTTTACTGTTTAATTGAGGTAAAAAGAATTAACAGGTCAAAAGATTTAGTTAAAATGTGGTTACTGACCAATTATCTGCAACTCATCTTGCTACCAGTTGTTTATAAAAATATATATAATATTCGATATTTTACATGACTCACCCACTCCTCTAAGCCGAAATGATCCGTAAAACAAAATAGTGTCTTTGTGTCTTATGAACGAATCTTCACTAAAACTAAATTAAGATTCACATCGTAAATCGAATCATTTGTGTCGTCAGTTGTCAAAACGAAAGTACAGTTGATATTCAAATGCATTATTTTTCTCTTTCCGGGATATTGTTTTAGTAAGTTGATGCTGCATTAACAAATATAAGTGTATATGAATTGAAAACACCAAAATTAAACAACGGTTGCGATAGACACCTATCAACTGTTAGATGCCCATAATATCCCTTTAATTCACGAGTGATCATAGAAATCTTGTTCATTTTATGTGTCGGACATATTATTCATTATAAGTAATGAAATGTTCATGAATTTGTTGGTTTATATGCATAACGCTTAAATGTATGTATGTATGTAAAATTATATAGAATAAAAGAAATACATTATCAAAATTTGACTAGATCTATTGTGTTTTATTTTACCCTTTTAATATCATATTAAACTTTTTATGACAAAAATAAGATAAATACCTCATGTTTATCCAAATATGTCTTACATTTGGTGGCTGAATTCATAGGAATGGATGAAACTATAGGGGAAACGTATATTTTTATACCCTTTGAACATGATGTTGACAATTTGGATTATGACTACAAAACATGGTACCTGTCTGGTACTTACGAATGGAAATGTAGGGCAGAGGTGACAGGGATATTTTCTGGAAGTGGCTGTCTTAATATACGCTGCTTTCTTTCATGTTTTGGTACTACTTTGCGCTGAGGTAAATTTTCAGTAGGAATTTTGTTTCGGACGCGAGTATACGCCGTTGGAAACCAATTTTGCCGGCTAATTGCTGTCATCCAAGCTTTTCTTGTACATGAGTCTTTAGGCAATTTATGTAATGTTACTTTTTTTGAAAATTTACCGGTTATACCGCTAAAATTATGGCATTTAACGATGGAACAGTAGTATTTCCCCATTGTTTTCCTTAACACCGGAAGTAGGTATACCTACCCGCACGAACGACAACTCTGTCAAGACGGAATTACGAAAATCGGGACACATTGTTTAAGAGTTTAACTAAAGATTTTCGGTGGGATAATGACGTCATTTCGTCAAAAAAATGACGTCATTTCACAGTAAAAAGTGAAAATTATCGATAATTTTCACTGTTAATTTTCACTGTTTGAAACATTGAAATTATCAGTTTTCATTCACTGATATTTCTCAATAAACCACCGGAAAGCATAAAATAAATAGTAACAATCAAATATAAGATATTTTTACCTTGCATAAAGTTATTAAAGCACTACAAATATAGATCCTTTATTGGATAAACCACATTCGTCGATTTTATCATATTCGCGCATTTGAAATCATCATTTATTTTCAAATGAAAAATGCCACTTGAAACAGTGACATTTCAGACAATATTTACTGCATTCATAACATTCAGTATATTTAAATAAACATTTTTATTTCAAATAAAAATGTAACCAGGGAAAAGTAACATCATTAATTACTTGTGGTCTGGCGATAATCGGCCCAAAAATATTTTAATATTTTCTAAAGCATATTGTATATCTAATACTAAAGTTTTGAGACGACATCAAGAATAATAATACATTCAGTATATTATATAAACATTATGTAAACTTATACAACAAAACATCTGTGGTGTCGGCATGGTTATATTGTTTGTGGTGTGTAGCCCTAAAACAATCTTCTGGCACTTCGTCATGTTTTTTTTTCAATGCGTAAATACGCAGATACGCATCTTATCTGGAACTCTGCACTTAACAATAACTCAATCGAAATATGAATCCAGTGAGACATTTGTGTACAAATAACGAATTATATTTCGTTATTTAAAAATTAATATCAGTTATATATTAAATGATAAGAGGAAGAAAAAGTGAAGGGCATCTAACAATTTTCTTGCAAACACACTCCACCAACTGGCTGTATTTTTGTGGTTTATTTAAACAAACACAAGTCAGTTGGGATTAACCATTTTTTTTCTCAAATTTCGTTTTTTACAGCAATTGTGACCAACTTAACCTTGAGTTGATATCAGAGTATTATGAATGATTAGTAATACTCGAAATTGTATACAAAAATTACTAAATATATGAATCCGTTTTCAGTTCATTAATGTTTCTGTACATACTATTTATTGATAGCTTTCATTGGAAGTCAACGAAATTCAAGACCCGGAAAATAGAACGATTTTATATTCCAGTTTACCTAGACAGAGCCCCTGTCGGTTATGATACATGGAAAATTTTGATCACTACAAATTTGCGAGGAGGTGAAACAAAGTAGCTGCATGGTCGTTTGTCGTCATCCGCCCAGATCTCAACATGATCTGTGAAAATTCAACGAATATTTTGGGTTGAATTGTTTTTTTATTTTACTCTATGAATAGCTTATATGATGAATCTACAATGAGAAGATGGGTGATATAAATTGGTGTTTGAGCGAATGAGGTGTTGACAATGTAGAACTGTTTATATGATTTAGAATTCTTTTAAACATGCGGGAGCATGTAATAATACGAATTCAAAGTTGTGTCAAAAAGCGTCATTTACAAGTGAAAGGGAATTCGAATGAGTCTGTATGCGTTATTTCATTGATTTATTGGCCTTTGCTAGTCATAAATGTATGAGTGACGTTCTGATATTCAATATTTAACGAATCAATCAACTCGAAACATAGAATGTCAATTAAAATTTGATGAGGTTTAAAAAAAAACAATGAAATAAAGGATGGTGACTCATTTGACTCACTTTTACGTGTACATTGCGCTTTTTGGAAAAGAGAAACATTGAATTTGGATCATTATTAGATATGGAAGAGTGTGTAAAATAATCAAAACCATATATACATTTCTACACTGTCACTATCTCATTCGTTAAAACAACAATATTATCTTCAACCTCCATTGTTCTAAATACATCATAGAACTTATCCATGCAGTAAAATAACATAATTAAAGCCAACGTATGCGTTAAATTAGAACATGTCTATGTGAAATCTGGGCGGAAGACGACAAATGACAAACCAGCTACCGTGGTATCCCTAGCAAATTTGTTGTGATCCCAATGTGCCATGCATGTCTGGTTAAACTTGAAAGTCGTTTCATTTTGAGTCCAAATAAATAATAAAATGGGTGATCGCAACTAACTTTTGTTTATTATATAAACCACACACAAATACAGCCAGTTGGTCGAGTGTCTATTCACAAATAAATTTCTCAATGTCTATGATTTGGAATAAAGTCTGAGTGCAACCTGTGATTTGCTTAACACCATTTATTTTTCTTCCTGTTATCGTTGTAAATATAAATGATACAAATTTGAAATCACAAAGTACAAATCGTGGCTTGCACACAAACCTGTCTCACTGGATTCATATTTCGCATTGTGTTATTTCGAAGATTTTTTTTTAATGCTTGCAGAAAAATTATAAATTAATTAAACATTTTAGATTGTTTGCAAGTGAATGTGGATATGTGTATGCATGATATTGAGAATGTTTCATCGGATATACAGGTAAACAAAGTGTATACAGACAAATTTAGTTTAATTAAGATATATATCCAGAGTACGTTTGGCATTTCGTTTCATGCACAATCGTTAACATTATGATCACATGCTGAAAAGGAATAAAAAACACAATGAACAACAGTAAAGTATCTACCGTTTATTTAGCGCACTGCGTACGTGGTATACATAACGTGTGTACACGGATATTAATGTAAAATAACTATACATGTACGTATAGTCGCAAACGTCACTTTAAAAAAAAATATATGTGTACGTGTGTTGTGCCCTTAAAACATTAATGTAACATTTCAAAGCCCGAAATGAATACTATTGGTTTAGGAAATTGTTCATAATCAGTGTACGTGTTTTGTGATTTGTTTTGCATTTTATTATAAACAACCAATACCTGTATACATTAAAACAGTAATCGTTATATACACTCTTTTCACGCAAGTTACACAATAGATTGTGAAGTTAAACTTTACAATGGCATTTCTCTACTTGTACAGGAGACTTTTTTCTGACTTTTTTTTCTTCTCTTTAATATGAAACGCAATACATCAATATACAATTCGTTATACGGCTTATAATAGTGATGATAAACTCGACAAACACGAGCAATGCCTATGTGCCTTAAATATTAGAAAATTAATAAAAAGTTGAAGCTGTCGTTCATTGGGACGATAAAAGTAAGTCACCAAATCCTCCGTTCATATGGTTATCTGGTCATTTTATGTTTCTTGGCATTGCAGCTTTGAAGTTCGATGTATGCTCGCAAAATCGTAGCCAGTTGTCCGGCGACTGTCACACTGAACAAAGACATAAAAACAATCGATTGTTTCCTTCCAAAGCAGTACACTCACACTCACGTACACCAAATGCGAGGAAACATATGCCATTTCAAAACAGACTACTCTTGTATCCATTAACGCATTCAGAGTTGACATAGTAATGGTTAACGCAACTCTTGCTCCTCATGAGCTAAGAGATGGCTACGATCTCCCTGTGTACGGTTTGGACAATGGGACGTTCTACTACATCCACATTCCGGCTATGATGTGTATCGTCACTAGTTTCGTATGTGCCGTGATCGCCATCGTGTTGTCCTTCCGCAGTCGAGGCTATCAGTCCTTCTTCACGAAGTGGTCCAAGAGCGAGCGATTCGTGGTCTACCTCGCTTTGTGCGACGCACTCTTCAACGTGTCCCACTTCACGGACCACTTGCACATCGCCATCGCCAAAAACCACGTGTACCCAAAGGCACTATGTGAGTTCTACGGATTCAATCTTGCTTTGTTCATCACAGCACAAAACCTAATGGTCAACATCGTTGCTATCAACGCCTTTATGCTGATGTACTTCAACAAGAATCTGGAGTTTGGGAGGTACGACTTGCGACTGCTGGCCTGGACGTTTGGTGCCCCGTTTCTTGGCGCTAGTATTGCTGGACTCGCGGGGCAACTAGGAACAAACGGAGCTTTGTAAGTACAATAACACCATTGCGATGACAGCGATTGCTGTATGTACTTGCTAATCATTATGAAAGAATTATTATACTGCATAAATATTGCTCCACTTTGGTCCAAAGTTCGTTCATTCTGATTCTACATGGACGGAATTTAAACAAAATGTTCAAAATACTTTTACCACGAAATTCCCAGAGCATTCCTTGCCCGTATACCTTATGTTGGTAAATCATTTCTTAGCATCAATTTTACTTGATGATAGTTATTAAAAATGAATACATTTGTACACTTTTGGCTGCAACATCCCGAAATCGTTTCATCTGTTTTCATATACTTAACAACTAATTCGAAGTCAGATTTTATCTGTGTTAGTTGTTTGCCATATTATAATTTGTATTAGTAGAAGTTGTAGTAGAAGTATTAAAACAAGTAAATTACGGCCATCCTTCCAAGGTGCTCATATTAACAAATCTCACTTAATTGTTCACCGTTAAACGGATCGCTGTTGGAATCTTATGATTCGCCGATTCACCGATCGTTCTACGCAAAAATTGAAGTGAGGTGTTGAATGTTGAGAACGTTTCAGACACGTATGCGTCGTTTTTATACAGAATTTGATTAGAACATGCTATGTTTAAACAATTTCATTTTTTCTATGTTGCTCTCAAAGTTAGAAAAGACTGAATTGTGCCCTATTTGTTTTACTCAATAGCGAACAAATGTGTTCCTTCAGCGCTTTGATTTATAACTAGATATAAAGTACACACATACAATGGTTTATGAAGCACAATACATGTACAGCAGCTATTAGCATTCCTACCCTACCCCCTTGTATTTTCAGTTGCTACTTTGACGGCGTTAAGGGCGTGATAACGAACATCTGTTTCACAACGGTCCCACTCCTCCTCGTGCTCGTTATGAACGTCATCTTTTACGTGCTCACGTGGAAGCGCATTCACGAGCAATGTCGCGAGATCCGCCTCAATCTGGGCACCATGTCGACCGCCATGCGGGCCTCCCACCGCGCCGCCCGCGCCATGTCCATGTTTGTGGCGGCCTTCTTTGTCCAGTGGTGGGCCATGGCGCTGTACGGCGTCTTGGGTCTGGCCGTGGACGTGGTGCCGCAGCCCGTGCACCACATGGTGACCACGTTTTCGAACATTGGCGGCATACTGAATCTGATAGTGTACTGTATGATAAGAAAGAAGCAGCTAAGCAAGGGCGAGGTTCTCTCAACGGAGAAGAAAACGAAGGGCACTGACGCCTCGCACTCACATTCGTACGTTAGCCGCCGGAACAACAACTTGCATGACATCTCCACGTGTGACAGTCAGGTCACAGAGCAGCCGCCAGCAACTCTAACTATTATTGATAATCATCTGGCGGTCCCGACAGGTTATGGACATGGACGTTAAAAAGAAGCATATAACGTGAATTAAACATAATACGCAAACGAGAATTTGAGCCATCTGGACAAAGATAAATTTTCCTGCTCAGCTCATATTATGAAAGTGCAACATCTGAAAAATCACAATATGACCTTTGAACCCTTTATTCCCAAATTGGGTACACATAATTACGTGAATTCGAATTTACGTGCACAAAAATATATACATTAGATTCCCATAACATAATTTAACATGCTTGATAAGTTTACTTTCATGACAGACTGATTTAAATAATACGAAAACGAGAATTTGAGCCATATGGTCAAAGATAAATTTTCCTGCTCAGCTCATATTATGAAAGTGCAACATCTGAAAAATCACAATATGACATTTGAACCCTTTATTCCCAAATTGGGTACACAGATTTACGTGAATTCGAATTTACTTGCACAAACATATATACATTAGATTCCCATAACATAATTTAACATGCTTGATAAGTTTACTTTCATGACAGACTGATATATATATATATATACGTCTATGCTATTATGTACCACAAATTCTCACATATTAATTTTAATAAACGTATTGAAATCTATCTACATGTAGCCTTTGCCTGTATGGCTATTTTTTCTTATTTAACTTAATCTCCTTGAAAATAACTAAACTCATTATTTATCAAATTATATTATCAAGATTAAACAGGATTGTTTCATGCATAATTTACTCCGAAACCTCCAGATACGCATCGTGAACAGAGCATACTATTTTTTTTTAATTTAAACAAAAATATAAAGTATAATGCTTGTAAATTTCTTGAGCATACATGTATTCATTGCTGGTATGATAGTATTGAAAACAAGGATGATCTATATGCACTTTCAAATAGATTAACACATATTGTTTTAGTTGGTAGATCATTTCATTAGCAGATCATTTCATTAGCAGATCATTTCATTAGCAGATCATTTCATTAGCGACTTTTAAAATTGTGTCTGTCTACTTTCCATATTTGTAGTTATGAATTTTTGATCGATATTTTGTTTTCATTTTCAACTAGATCATGAACATAACCATTTATATGGACATCCACAACTAAAATTGTTAACAAGAACATCAACATCTATATTTATTACTAATCAACATCATCAAATAAATTAATCACATCGCTTATACGTTCATTAATGTTGCCATTACAAATTAAGTTTGCATTGCTAACATGACATTGCTGGATTGTACAAAGATTTGCAACACAAATTGGTTATTATACCCTTTTCAGTTCACAGACTGCGCGTTGTCAACTGATCGACAGGTAAATTATCATCCACAAATACATATTGTGAAAGTAAAATACTTTGAGGGGAATTGTTGCACAACATTGTTTAACAAAATGTGTATACATTGAATACGGTCACTACAGAGAAGTTCAACAACCAATTATAATTTATCAATAGTTGTAATCTTTGATAACTTCCGGATAAAACAGACACAGAAATATCGTCTACAATCTTTAGCATGACAACCAAAACGGCTCATACACACAGCATGAATGATGGAATAGATTACAAAGAATACTATCCATACAGACAAACTTTGCAATGTATTCTTAGAAAAACAGAACACAAGAAAACTCCTACCCTGACATAAAGCAGGAAGTTTATCCGAAAATTTACAATGTCGACACTGTATCGATTAATATGATAATAGGTGCTACCTTATTTATGGGCAAAAGTTCATTTGATTGCTATGTTTCGTAATAAAACAATTCATGTAAGGACATTATTTCTTCAAAATAATTAAATGTATTTTGTTTCTTGATAAAACACCATGCATTTTACATCTTCCAACTTGTTAGATCTATTATATTTTGTGTATGCTTTTTGCGATATTTTTCTTTAGCCTCAGGAATTAAAAGCTGGCCATAGTTTTTGATAATAGCACAAACTGCTTTCAGACAAACAAAACAACATGATGTGTCAAATCAATTTTCATTGCGAGCATTGTCAATGTAAAATAATTTATAAGTAACATACTTTTTTGCAATTGAGCTATTTCATAAATACAGATATCTCGCTGGGTATAAATTTCTTACGCCACCTTTTGTCCCCAGTTTAAATATGTTTTGTCTCTTGTCCAAAAAATGAGCCATTATGTTGCAATTCTTTAATCATAGTATGCAATGCATACACTTAGTTTGTACCTGTTTTGTTATGAATTGAAGAAAAAATAATGGTTAAGTTATATCAACCGTATTTCGTTATTTAAAATATATTATATATATTCCAATTATATATACAACTTACATACATATAACGGTTATCATATGAGTTAATTCATGTGTAAACCTTCGACTGTTTTGGCTTTACTGCTGGAATAAACATGGAAATGATGTTATTATATTCAATACATTCATGTTTCTTTAAATACATGAACATGTGTGGCGAAAGTAAAACACAACATTTATATGAAATTAAAAGAATAGTTACACAATAAGTAAAACCACTATCACCAACGTAAAAGAAACTGTAAGTGCATACAAACTGATGTTATCTTTGGAACTACTGTGGAATCAATGACTTATGTGTTATAAACTATTTAATACATGTATCAAAACAGTTATAATACAGCACAGTATGGAGTTTGTTCGAAACACTATCGCATAAGTAACGTATTCTTCATCAACGACATCGTCAAGAACCTCCCTCAAAAATCTCCATGGGGCCATCTATGCGGACGGTCTTGCGCTCTCGTGCTCAAAAGAGCACACAACAACCGCAAACTACCGGATGCAATAGGCGCTGAAAGTTCTTGGGGACTGGACAAAGAAGTGGCGCATCACTATCAACTCCAGGAAGACCACCAACACAATTTTAAGTCTATTCTCGAAAGAAATGATGACTCACCTCAAGCTCTGCGGACAGACGCTGCAAGCTGACAACAACCCAACGAACATGGACTCACCTGGAAAAGGCAGTCAGAGAACGTCGAAGCTAGAGCAAAGCTGCGGTTAGCACTCATGAAAAAGCTTACCGACACAATCCTCAAGAAGATGTATGTGGGCAGTGTCAGACCAGTCCTTGAGTATGTAGTGAAGGCATGGGGCACAGCAGCTAACTCAAACTTTAACCGAGTCAGCAAGATACAGACGCCATAATCATCACTGGCGCCATGCGGTCAACCCCTATTCAAGAGCTGGAAACCATCTAGGGCCTTTAGCCCATGGAAGACACCAAACCCAGGCAGCAAAGTCCAAACGACTGCCAAAACAATCCATGAAAGACAAACTGAGCGAACAAACAAAAGGAAGACTGAAGAGAGGAAGCTTCGTCCAACAGGGTTTTGAAAGGAAATGCCAGGATATCCTGGATCCTACCCCAAAGATATCACTTAGTTGCTTTAAACCCATGTTGGAGCGATGCTGAAAACCCCCAGATACAGAGCAGTATTCCTGGCATTGACAAGAAAATGTCTTGGAGCGATGCTGATAAAAGTCCATTTCTATGGAACACATCCACAACTGCTACCCAAAACACAACTCGACTCGTGTCTTCACTGACGAGACTGCTGACCAGGCTGTCGAACAAAGTAGAGCCGGAATCTACATCAGGTACCCATGAGGTGAAGAACAACACGTCTCCCTCGCTTTCGGTCTCTACTCCACCAACTTTAAGGCTAAAGCAGGAGTGCTCGAAACAGGTGCAATCCACATTGAACACAGCTCACTCTCCTCCAACAACGTTGTGTTTTTCAGCGACTCAAAGTCAGTCGTGCTGGCGCACGATATTGCTAACGACAAAGAACTGAACGACCTGTCAATTGCCTTGTCCTTCCTATGCATAGCCCACACGGTCGTAATGCAATGAGTCCCTTCTCACTGCAAAATACTTGGCAATAAAGCCGAAGACACTCTGGCAAAAGAGGGCACCTCAAAAGAGCAGACTGACAGGTCAATCACCTTCAAAGAAGTCAAGACCATCATCAAGACAAAGCAGCAATGCAAGTGGCTGCAGCGGCATCCACAATACAACAGAAACGACCCCTACCACCTGTCTCAATATCCGAGCACGCTTCATATTCAGGCTGCTGACAGGTCACAACCGCATGGACCAACACCAGTGGTTAACTTCCCTTAAAGGTGGAAGTTCGAAACCAACGCGGCGGTACATGTTTTGAACAAATCAAACATTTTAAACAATTGCTATTCATTTATAAGGATAATGATTACACTAAGATATTGAATTGATCGAAGCAAATAAATTTGAAACAAATCATTCGATTAATTACATCGGGATTAAGGCAAAATAATGTAGACGGTTTATGTTTACTAAAATTGTATTTGATAAAAGTAATCACGACTTGTAGTGAACCAGTTTATTAATTTTATTAATGACGTCTTGCCTTATTCCCCACTCAAGGTCGGGAAACAGAAACAGGTAGTATTACAAACTGGCGGCAATTTTTTTTTAAGCGGAGTAAATCATAAAATTCAAAACAAAACAATTCGGCCCCTTGTATATTTTTCTTGGGGTATGTATATTCATGTGATATAGCATTTATCGAAGTGATAATGTTGCTTTAAATCGAAGTAAATGTCATCGCGAAAATAGATGACGCTAGGCAAACAAAATCGAGTTGCATAGGTATGTCTATAGGAATGTCAAAAACTGATACGTATAAGCGGTCAACGCTTTTGCACGTATTTTATCAGTTACACCATTCAAAACGGTAGTCGCAACTTAACGTCGTTTTACTCGGAAACGATGTCAGTGCCCATTGCGTCAAAATCGCATTCCCATGACATTGTTCCCATCACATGTCTCAATTGCCTTAAGGTATTTTTTATAGTGTTTTTATGATGCATCGTAAATTAAACTATATTTGTAACGGATGTGCCTTAACTATGTTTTATTATAAAAATTAACACTTACCGAAAGAGTACATAACGTCATTACATACTAAAACAACCATGCTTAAGCGTTACCCTTTTCCAAGACATTTCACATACAAACCTATCATAAATGGAAACACACTATTTTTCACTTTGCTAAAAAATGACTATAAAAAGGGTTTAAAACTTTAAATGGTTCGATTCATTTATACGAGTGGGGAGGTATCAAAGCTGCGACGTTTTACAGCATTTGGCATGTAGTGGTGGCATATATTCTATATAGATTGCTCTTTGCCATACGTCCATCGGTCTGATGTGTGTGTCAATGGTAAGCATTCGACAGCACAGCAATTTGGGTACGTTTTCCCAGACATCAGCGAAGTAACGGCAAGTTAATTTGCGTTGAGCAGAGAATAACTCGAAATGTGTAACTACTAATTAACAATAGCCAGTTCTATAGATTTTAAAACGGATTTCGATTTCTCTTACACAGACTATGAATATGTGTCAATGTTTTACTATCACACCAGTGTTTTAACATGTTCCCCTCTTCAGTTCAGGCGACATTCTTGTAATGTACGTTCTGTTTTTACTTTTTAACTCCCTGATTTGACATCTAAGTTAAAAAACATTTGAACCGATTTTCCTTATTTGTTCGCCATCTTGATTGTCTATTGTAGCAGATTTGTTACGCACGAATAAGCTTTCATTTATTTTTAACTTGCACATTATATACCACATCATACAATCGGAATTATTCATAAAAATAACGAGTCTTTAATAGCAGAAACACATAAAATCGCTTTATTTGCATTTCGTGATCGAATTGAAGATAACACAAAATACCGTTACATGAACATTTAATAAATGACATATGAGGAATGTATTTAAAACACTGTTGTCCATAAATCAGGTTGGTGTTGATTATTCACACAAAACGGACGTGCCCCCATTCATCTGTTGTTGTCAATTTCTATCACACAATCAGGAAGTTATTTTAATCAATCGGGAAGTCATTGTGATTTATTTGCACTTAAGAAAAACGCAAATGGGTCAATAGTTTGCACAATCCTATCTGTAATATTTTTTACAACGTGAATTCAAAAACAAATGATATGGCCTTAACAAAATATTGTTCGTTTCATCACTCAAAGTTGTATGATTAAACTTATTTTGGGCATTTCTAAAGTAGCTTCTACCATCAAGTAATGACTTGAAAAGTTCAAAGAGGTTATAATAAAATTATAAAAAAAGGAGAATGGGAATTTATATTTCAAGACTGGAGAATTTTTCATAAAGTCATAACACATGTTAGGTAAAAATCTATTGACCGGTGTTGGGCAATAATTGGTATTAAGCCAAATCCAGCAAGTGTAGCTCAAGACAAGCCTGTGCCTAAGCGCAGTCTGGTAAGTGGCTACCATGTCTTCTATAAAGCCATGCAAAGTTGTGCTGTCTTATTGGCGCACATTATGACTCCTCATCAGAGAATATGGATGCAGAGGCATATCTGGAGCTACACAGTTCAGATATGCTACAAAGCCCATTTTCACACTATGCGGTTAAATATATATGTGAAATTGCTCACAAAATGTCAAAACGTTCATTATTCACGCTATGCAATCATATCAGTTACAGGAAATATAGGTTGGGTCTTCTGATGCTAATACCAAATTATAACATAAGAATAATACATGAAAACTGCAAAATGGTCCATTTGACAACACATTTGAACAGTAAATGAACACTAAACTTGACAACTAAGAATGCCAACAACATGTCATATAAAGCATCGACAAACCAAGAACATGTTTTCGTTTTCATTTGCTTACATTCTCAAATTTGACTAGGTATGAACACATTGATTCAAACCTTTTTAATTGACATTCCAATCCAAATTTCACCACAAAATAGTAACCACATCAACAACTTAGTTTTGTAAAACGTGATTTTAAATATCCCATAGACATACACACATATATCTACCATAAATAATGTATAAATAATAATGTTGTAGAGAAAAAAAACTTAAATGAATAGGCAATTATTTGAGTCACTTATCAAAGCAAAAAGTATTAATATTTTATTTTTTTTACAAAAATAACAGTTAGTCTTGAAAAAGAAAATTTCTTTACTCTTATGAAATAAAAGGAGAAAATCACATTTACTTGAATATGTATCAACTTTGTTTAGGATCTGTATAAACTGGATTTCTATAAACAGACACTAAGTAACAAAGGGAACAATACATATTTCATAACAACAGTTAAATACCACTACATATTTAAAATTACATGACCCGCGACATGCGAAAATAGGTCTTAAGCCATATGCTGCCAGCATAATTCCATAGCTTCCCTGTCCGCTAATGAGACCACAAACCTTGCATGACTTTATGGGGGACAGGGTTGCTGCTGACCAGTCTGCGCAACTGCACAGGCTGGTCTCAAGCTACACAGCCGCATATAGTCCCATTTTCGCATGATACGGGTCACATTTCAAATAAAAAAAAAAATACAGCACAAAACAGTGAGATAAAATTTACTATAAGGTTGCTTCACTTCCTTTTGCGTCCTTTCAAAATATATATCTTTCAAATCACATAGACCATGATTGCCCACATCTTTATTTCTTGGTAATTTGCTGGATTCTTCACTTCATGAGGAAACTGCAAAGCAATTGAAAAACACCGCAATGATTACAAAGTCTTGAGGTCAATCAATGTGACACTTGAAATGGGAGGGGTGTACTTATCAAAGGGGAAGAAATATAAAGCTCTTCAATATGAATTTCATTAAAGTCACATATATCAGAAAATAAGAGAACAAAGTTCATGTTTAACATTAAATTTATGTGATGTCATTTTTATTAGAAGATTTAAAGGTACAACAATTTTGCAATAAATTTTCTCCAACTTGTTACTAAAATGAGTGTAACAAATAATTTGGTTTTAATACCATTTTGTCCTTTTGCCACTATTATCTCAATTTTCAAATCAGATCAACGCGAAAATGGGTCTTATGCCATGTGCGGACAGCGTAGCTCCAGACCAGCCTGCGTTGTCACTAAATATGGCATAATACCCATTTTCGCATTACACGGGTCAAATTAACGTGTTTTACCCCAGACCAGCTCTCACCTGTACGGATATCCATGATATTTCGATCTAAAGATGGACAGTAGTAGACTGAAGAATATGGCCACACACCCCAGTCCCACCAGCGCAATCACTGCAAAACATGCAACACATATCATTAAATGACAATACAAGACAACATAATAATTCTCGTTAGCATTTTTTTTTTAAATGACAAGCTCATTTTGAGGACAATGTTTCATCCAAATATATGTTCAACATTAAAAATCATAAATATAATTATAAAATAAATATCATAATAAATGTGCTTCATATACATAAGACATAAATTGTATAATGCAAAAATAAAATATCAACATCATATTTAATTTTTAAGAACCAGACAATATTATTATTCATGAAAATGTTCATAGAAAAAGCTATATAATGTAGCAAGAACAGCAAATGCATCAGCCATTAAACGTAAAACTTCCCTTCCATTAGCATGTACGTACCTCTCTTTTTCCCTGCGTCTCCTTTCATGGTGTGGGCCTCAGTCATGAGGATGATCCCAACAACAATGGCAGCATCTGGAGGGAAGTTAAGGCAACAAACCACCAAAATATTGGAATGACAACAAGAAACATGGAAATTCCAGGAAAACGAAAACAAACTAACTAGAAATGTGTAATAAACACTGATATCCAATGCACTATACATTCTACAGTGGACAAAAACTCAAATAGCCATAAATCTGCCAAAACTGGTTGCAGCCAAAATTCCTACCTTATTGGGTTGCAACAACTTCAGTTTTGGATCTTTTTGAATCAATATTTCTTACTTAATCTTAGTTTGGATCCTTATATACGCTTGAAGAAGAAAAGAAAAGATAGGGGAAATACAACATACATTGTTGATTCTATTTCTAAAGGATTTACGATATTACCTCAAATTTACATTTCACCATGACTTTTTCTGTTTTAAAATAGACTTCAAAGTTTTCTCAAAAGATATTACATTTACATGGACACTTAGTTGTAAAAAAAAAAAAAAATCACAAAAATAAAATTTCAAAAGTTTTACTTGTAAAGTTTGAAGTTTCAAAAGTTTTACTTGTAAAGTTTGAAGTTTCATCACCCTATTAGCAATACATAATGAGTAATGAGCAACACAAACAATCACAACAGGGCATTTATTAGCCGATTCAATAGCGCTTATTCGGTCATATTCCCAATAGCAAAATGTGTCTTTTCCCTCCGATACCAGTTCCACAATTCCCAATTGTTCCACTTTCAGATGTTTGAAAATAGAGCTGTTAAGTATAGAAATAAAGAGTTTTAAGTTGTAGTATTCATTTCACTCATATCTATATTTTTTGTATTTTCTGGTTTAAGTCTTATCAATCATTATATATATTAAAATGAAGCAATAATACATTTTCCCTATATAAAGTAAATTTACGCTTAAATTACCAATTTCATGGGTAAAGGTACATGTAATACATGTATTTCCAAAATGGTTACAAAAAGCCCTGCAGAAGATGGATAGACAATGGCTCGTCTATATCTGTAAAAGGTGCCATTGACACCCATCTTGTACATGACTGTGAACCATCATAGAAGGATACTGAGCAACATGCATTGACACACATCTTGTACATGACTGTGATTCATCATAGAAGGATACTGAGCAACATGACCATGTAGGTCTCCGCCACAAACTGGCCCTGGCTGCTGCCGTGAATGTAGTTCTGAAACAATCAACAGGTGCTCATATTAAACAAGTCTCCGTTCAAACCAATGCACATATAATTATTATAAACAACTCACGTCTAGACAATAATTAAAGCTGTTTTAAATAAAAATTACTAAGGAAGGAATTAGTAATGGTTGTTAAACAGTGGTAGTTGCATATTACATGTGGTCATGATCACAGGTCCGAATGTCATGTAAATAGGTGTTTATCAACTGCATTTGTTTGCTTATTTATAAATGTTACTTAATTAGATAAAGGAAGTGACTAACCTGTCAGGTTATTATATTACCTGACTGAATGCAAGCAGTTTACAGGAAGGAAATGCAATGACACATAATTGAAGGCATAATTGAAGGCATACTTTGACTACAGAGTTTCAGTAAACAATCAACGCCCTGAATTTAGTTTCAAGTTTTTAATAAATCTATAAACCGCATAGGCAGGTAATTCAGGAGATCAGTGTTGTTTCTTCCAATTCAAATCTTTAACCAGTAAAAGAAAACCGGAAGAAATTAAAACCACAGAAACTCAATTAGAATGCAATTTTTGCAAAAAGAGGATCATGATTAAACAAAAAGTAAAGACATGGTACCTAATTACAAATAAAAACTAAGAACTATTAGCAAAGGGTATACATGTTTTTATGTTTTCCACAACACAGGCTGTTTTTGAAAAATAGAGGATTGTGTTGAAGCAAGTATAAACGATTTTAATGTCAACATTTGATTTCCTGAACCTTAAAACATAACATGAATGTAAACTAGATATGTTAAAGCCCCATTAACACTCAAAATCAACAAATATTTAATAAAATATTTCGTAAAATAAAGTTAACCCATAAAAAATCAGTGTTCCTATAGCAATAGCCAAAATTTTAACGACAGATGTGGTCTGGTAACATAGATTTAACTAGAAACAAAATGCTTGTTTTTATTAATTGTGGCACAATATATTCCATTTTAATTTCCCGCAACGATATCTATTCATACACTAAAATGGTACATGAACATGTGTTGACTATATTAATCCACAAAAAAAGAGCATTTGGTATATATAATTGTTCCATCAATCAAATGCTGTTTAGTACAATGAGATTTTTTTTTAAACACAAGTTTACACAGATACTGACGCGTTTACTCGTATATTTTTGTAGAACCAGAAATTGTGTCTTTTTGTTGAATAAACAAATTTGCACAGAATGGTGGGGATTTCCCAATACTGTTCATGTCTTGTACATAAATGAGTTTCCAAAGGTACAAAAGAAATTTATTTTAGTGGTAAGAACTTTTGTTATTTATCAACAATTCATCTGTTTTGAACAAATTTTACTAAGATCGTATATACTTGCTTTGACATAGCTGATCAGAATATTATATTTTGAGTGATATCAAGGCATACTAATGCTGGGGACCACAGTGATAGAAGAGCAGCCCAACTTACAATGGCTCCAGTGCTGGGGTTCTTGTGCATCACAGGCGGCCCCCGGATATGGTTCCACATCTGCCCCGATGTCATCGCAAATATCACTGTCTGTCAAACAATTAGAAATATGGATTCATGTATAGCTTATTCAAATTACAAGAGGTATGGATGTTGCATGGAAACCATATTTTTAAAGTTTTATATGTTTTTTTCTGTTTTTGAACAGAAACCTTTCTACATTTCATTTCTGTATCTTAAGTTATGGTGACCAGACCTTGACTCCACCCTACCTTCATGAATCCAGGCTTTCCAGCAGGCCTTAACAAAAAACTAGGAGAAAACTAGTAATGCTCCCAACAAAAAACTAGGAGAAAACTAGGAGAAAACTAGGAAAAAACTAGAAGGGTTTATGAAAAACTAGGAGTAATATCATTACAAATCATACCTTTTTGTAAGTTTAACCATTTCATTATACACACACAAATGCAAAAGCTGTTNCTAAACACACAGTGTTTTTCCACATTTTTCGAAACCTAAACGCAAAGTGTGACGTAATTTCAAACAGACAGACGCACTATATGCCAACCTTCGGGGGCATAAAAATCTCCATGCTTTATAAAGTTATTGAATAGAAATCTCAGTCTGATGCAGCCTGTACGATCAATAATATGCACCAATATAATAACACTTATTTTCCACAAATATGTGGTTTACAATATGAATTTACTATGTAAGCTTGCACATATCAACTGTATGGTTCGATGCAAGAACTTAACACAAAAGTCATTGAACTGCTGAAAAAGCAATATATCCTTCCCATGGTCAATAATGCTTGTAATTTATAAACAAGCTGCACAATGCACACATTTGACCTTTAACCTTAAGTGTGACCTTGACCTTTTCACAAGGGGATGACACACCTTCTCCAAATGGTGGCCATTTTTGACAAATCATTTCAAAATTGCATGAAAAATGAAGTTACAGTGCGGACTAGTTACTTTATGGCCAAAATTAACCTTTGAACTTTAAGTGTGATCTTTACCTTTGAGGTATGGAGACATTGTAGAACATGACAAGCAGTCTCCACAAGGTGAACCTTTGTGGTATATTATTTTTAACATACACGATGAATGATGAAATTACAGTCCATACAAGATGTTTATGGCAAAATTTAATAGTTGACCATTAAGTTTTACCTTGATCATTGAGGCAGGAAGAAATTGTTACACACAACACATCGTCTTCTCATGGTTAACATTTGTGTTTTAAAATTGATTGATGAATGATGAAATTACAGTCTGGACTAGCTATTTTATGGCAAAATTTTACTTTACCTTTAACCTCTAAGTGTGACATTGACCTTTAAGGAAGGGGGATGAATGTTACACTCAATACGCAATCTCCTTAATGGTGGTCTTTTTGGAAAGTTTGTTTAAAATTGCATGATAAATGACAAAGTTAATGTCCAGACAAGCTGTTTCATGGCAGAAATTTGACCTTTGACCTCCTCAGTATAACATGATCTTTGAGGTAGGATGAAGGATGGTATGTGTGACAGCTGCATCCTAATGTGGGTCATTTGTGGTAAATTAGTTTAAAATTGGATGATGAAAGACAAAGTAACAGTCCGAAAAAGCTGTTTTATGGCCTTGTTTTAACTTTGTGACTTTGACCTATCAGGTAGGAAAAGAGGTATTACATGTAATACACGCGGTCTCCTGATGGGTGGTAATTTGTGGATTTTTAAATGGCATGATGAATGACAAAATTACAGTTGGTACATGCCTTTTTTATGGTCAAATAACACCTTTGACATCTAAGTGTGACCTTGACTGAGGTAGGATGACCAGTGTTACACATGACAGGTCGACTTATGATGGTGAACATTGGTCGTAAGTTATTTTAAAATTGCACTATGAATGACAAAGTTAAAGTCTGGAAAGCTTGGACACATGAACACACTCGCCCACAAATTGGAAGCATGCACATACACTGGGCCATTGTGATTGCTATATGTAGATCGACAAAAGCATATGTCTGCAAAATAGTATAAGCACCATAAACAAGTAACTTCAACTTCAATTAAATTTTTTGGAGGTTGCTAAACAAATTGTTATGTCACAAAACATTAAACAAAATATTCACAAATAAGGGCAAAAGACTTTGTAAATGCATATACCAGGGTTATTTGCCTTGTTGAAATGAACTACCCCTTAATACTGAACAAGTATTTGAAATTTGGAAAGGATATACTTTTTTGAGAAAAACTATCTCTGACGGTAAACTCAACCTGGTTATCTTCCACTACGTGTACAGGACCGCATATGCGCACAACTGAGTGAAAATAACTTCTTAAAGCTAAAAAAGATTTAATGCCAAATGGTTCAATGTGAATGCTTCACTGTCCTTACCAGAGCAGAGATCCCCCAGAAGGTCCTGTTGTAGAGAAACTCCAGGTTGTTTCTCTTGAGGTACAGCAGACCGCCCACCAGGGAGAAGAGAAGAGCCAACGCCAGTGTGCCAGAGTAGTTAGGGGGACGGAAGATACGAACCTGCCGCATAAATGTAAGAAATGTACATATTGACATGACATCTCAGAGGATACTTTTTGCATTTGTTTCATTTGTTATTTCAGATTTGAACATCAATAAAACTGTATTCAAATTGGCTGATAACAGATTCAAAAAAAAAACAGAGAAGGATTTACTTTCAAAACAGAAATATTAACACTAAATGTATATTGCTCACAGCCATGTGCTTAGATTTAAATGCAAACACTCAATTTATGTTTTTCATGTTCATGTCCTCTTATTCTTATTAACAGTACCTGGATGTCAGTTCTCTCCTGGACCCATCTTGCAATCTGCTCCGCAGAGAACCCTACTCTGAAAAGGTCACAGGAAAACAAAAGTCATAATTTTCAAATAAAAATTAACAGAGGTAAATTTTAGAAAGCTATGAGTCATAATTCTAGCAAAAGTATATAGTTCAACAAGATAGAAAATGAGAACTGGTAATAACAATCACAAAATAACATATCCTTCCTTTTTGTTAAGAAGCTCAAAACAAATTATTAAGGCCCCAGTCCACTGAAAATTATTCAATTTATTTAAAGGGGGATTAATTCTAAATAACGTTATAAACTTTTACTACACTGAAAACTTTTGTGTATGTGGGAAATGCATGTAATCATGGTTTGAGAATGTTTGGTGTGATCCAAATACAGTATACTGTAGACACCTCTTATGCTTGGAACAAAGGAGCATACAAATAAAATACATGCTGATTCTGTCCACAGCCTTTCAGGCATCACCAGCTTTCTCAATAAACAAATACTATACACTAAAGAAAGTTGTTTTTTTACTGATTAAGATGTGTTTTGTTTATGGTGGGTAAGATGTCCATTTGAAATAATTTCTGCTATATGTCTTTTATAAACATATGAAGACTGGGGCAGTACAGTCAGTGTAAGAAGACACAAAATCAGACAGAATAGTTATAAACCATTAATATTCACCAGTGTATCAATACTTTTTACCATTTAAATACATGTACATATATAATTTATAAACAATTCAAATCATTGTTATCTGTACCCTGGAAGTGAAATCCAATCTTTAGAAAGTTTATACATCAGAAATTTAGAGCATGCACAAATTCTAGAAAAGTCACAAGAAAAGTCTACATTTGTGTATAGTTGGAATTTTTGGCTTTATTTTATTTATTTATTTTTATGACAACAATATATTGGTGAAACTCATAACTTACAGGACAAACTTAAAATTTGCTGAACCAAATGAACACTTAAAAATAGAGCTTTTGAAAGCTAAAAATTGTATCAGACTGATGTCTGTCTGATTCTACTAGCTACATGTCTGCCTGACTTTGGCATTATGGAATTTGGTTCTAAAACATGATTTAAACTTCTTTGGTTCTTCCTTCACCTCATATCAACTCATTGATCCCATCTTTCCATCAGTTTTTCTTTTCAAAACATTGTTTTTGAAAACATCAAAGACAAATATATAAAAAGATTGACACAATCCAAACTGCACCAGAATTATTATCTGAAAATGTGAACACTTCATGCACCCCATTGTTAAAAATGTCAATGTTTGGTTTAATTCATTTTTTTTCTTCAAAATCCTTTGTCAACAGTCTGCCACTCACTCTTTGGAATCCTCTGTGCTATAAAGCAGACACACATAGTTATAGCAGGCTTATAATATCAATATAAACCTAGATAAAACTAAGTAGACATCATGAGCTTCATGCAAAAATGGGTCTGATGCCATTTTTTTTAACGAACGAAAGGATAGTCCAATCACTATATGCCACCCAGCCTGCGAAATCCCTTAGTCTTGTCCGGAGCAACGCTGTCTGCAAATGAGACTATGAAACCATGTGTGACTTTTTAGCGGACAACCAAAATATCAACTAGACTGCGCCATTGTGCAGGCTGGTCTTGAGCAAAGCTGGCCACACATGGCATAGGACATGGTATTTTCAAATGACTTGGCTCATATTAGTTTGTTGAAGATCAAACACGTTTGGTGAAGATGTGTGACTTAGGTAATAAGGTTGCTTGGAAATAATTCAACTCTCACAACTGAAGTTCTGTGGTGAATTGGCTGTATTTCAAAATAGTTTGATAACAAGAGTTATTTCAAGAGCTACACTGGACCATTCTTCAGATATGATAGTAACATGTTCATTGTTATTTTCTGAAGGAGAAACATGGAGTTGCCACATCGTAACAATAGCATTACACTGACGCCAATGATTGGATGAGTAAGATAGCTTGAACTATTCTATGAAAAGTGGAGGTAAAAAGGTAATAAATATAATTTTTATTTTCAGACCTCAAAATTCTTGAGCACCTTTGGTAAAGAAAAATGACAATAATTTTCAGGCTGTTTATAGCGAAATTTGACCTTTGACCTTTAAGTGTGGCCTTGACCTTTCAGGTATGGAGACATGTGTTACACACGACACATTGTTTTATGCTGGTTGACATTTGTGCCAAGTTACTTCAAAATGCATAACTATACTGCAAAGTTATGGCTGAGACTGGACACTTCTCAAAGACGAACAGGTGTACAGACAAACAGTGCAACTGCTCTATGCCGCCTTTATTGAAGGGAGGGGGCATAACAATTATATGATTTTCAGACTACCTTTGCAACTGAAATGCCTTCAAAATTACCAGTGTTTTGCTGCCGTTTCAGGCCTCGACACTAACGGTGTCCCGGGAACCCGAGGACACCANATACCAAGTTTCAATGAAATCCGCGAAAGCACTTCCAAGATATGGCTCCAAACGGATGGAAGGACGGACAACGGTAAAACAATATCCCTCCGCCTTTGGCAGGGGATAATAAAAACAAAACATTTCCATTCTGAGAATAATAATCACACCCAGTCTTGGGATAATAGTTATATTTATTTGTTCATGCATAATATTCTACCTATCATGCCCATTTTCGATTTAAAGTTCTAGAATTTACGCAAATACACCTCTTATCAAGAGGGCTGTTAACACAAAAGTTCCTGAAACAATAAGACAATGATCAAACTTGGCTAACATATAATTTGCACACACATTTTAAAGAATATTTGGTGTCATAAGACGGAATCATTAACTATGGATCTGGAAACACTAGGTTTACTAAGCAAACAAAAAGCATTTACAGAAATTCGCCAAGCGAAATCTCACCGTTTTTGCAGAGAGGGTATGTGCATACATTAAAACTATGTTGATCTTTGACTAGTTACCTGTGTATATCCATGGTGTCCGCCTTTTTGGGTTTGCCCTTGGCTGGAAAGTGCATGAAGACTGGTGCAGTGTTGATCTTCAACTGAAATACAAGTCTTAGGCATATCATGACATGTTGAAAATGTATTTGGATGATTTACATTCAGGGTCAGAATAAAACACTCATGATAATTTTCCTTAAAATGACACTTATCCCATGAGATGGCTATAACAGCCGTATATGGAATATTAATATTATGCACATAGCAAAATTTTTCATTGAAGACAGTATATCTTCATACAAAATGACTGTTTCCTATATACTTATTACTTTGATGTGTCATAAAGACAAGTTTTTTCTATTAGAATTCCACATGAAATAAAGTTTTATTAAAAGCGTACAATTTAATAAAAACAATCTTAATGATTAATGACCATGGATAACAGACAAGAGTCGTATTTACTCACACTGTTTCATAGTTATATCAAAGCCTTCAATGAGTAAACTGTCAATCGCTTAAGTTGATTCACTGGCTATTTAGTCAAATATAAAATAGCCAATGACATTCATGGTTAAATTTTCTTTATTAATTCCAAACAACACAAATATTNGCCAGCCCGCCCGCATTCGCCAATCTAATAACCAGTTTTTTCTTAATGATAAAAGACCATGGATAACATATTTACTCACACTGTTTCATCAAAGCCTTAAATGAGTAAACTGTCAATCGCTTAAGTTGATTCACTGGCTATTTAGTCAAGTATAAAATAGCCAATGACATTCATGGTTAATTTTTCTTTATTAATTCCAAACAACACAAATATTTATTAAAAAAACAAACAAAAAACAACATAAGCAAATAATAATTGATTTTTTTTGCTTTAAATAATTTGTTTGCAACTTGAAGTTTTATTGTTGGTTAAAAGTAACATTCCTATCTTATCTTTCGGTAAAGAGCTTATCCTGCTTTAAGTTGATTGTGTACAAAACTCTGATTTATTTGATGTATACTGTGTAAACATATTTAGTTTATCTTAATTGCATGAAAAGCTTTAGGCTTATTATGACAATCTCGAGTCCATTTTATGGGTAAAAGCAGTGTCTTTAAGGCATATCTTGAGAATGCTCTTTCAGGAGGGGATCAAACCCGGAAGCCCCTGATCGCTAGGCTGCACTATATCCACCATGCCAGTTGCAACCTGAATTCTTATAAGTATTATCGTGTATGTTGTTACGGTAGTTACCTGCTGGAAGATGTCCCCTCCCTCATCAAAGTCAACCATGGTGAAGAAGAGTCTGTTGGAGAACTGCTGGGAGTAGCGCCATGAGTTGGCCAGGATGGTGAACTCATCACTTGCTTGTCTACGTAAAACATATAGTCATGTATAAAACAATGATCTTCATGCTCGATGGCAATGCTGCCATAAACTTCATTGTAAGTGTTATGACCTAGCTTAAAATTTCAGTCAAGGCAATCACAGCTTACAATCATTTTAATAAGTCAATATTGTAACTTCATTTAAGTTATAGAGCTTGAGAACTGTCAAAGACTGAGTGCCTTGTAACCACATAGCTAATCACTTATTGAAAAGCAATTCTAACGTCATCTGCTTATATGCATATCTATCTACATGAATGACATGACATTTTATATTGTGATCCCGATCTGTGTATCTTGCAAACCGCAATGACAAATCTGTGTTTATACATTTTGGGAAATAAATATAACAAAAATGTATGTAATAAAAGATTGTGGCGTCGTTTAATATATCTGAAGTAGTGTAGATTTTGATTGAGAACATGTAGAACTCTTTTTTTTTAATTGACAGACAAAAGTGGGGTCCCCCTTCCGCACAAACCCCATCTGCACTGCCTTGTCTCAAACATTTTCTGGAGAACGGTCTGGTGTGATAATTGATGCATGTAAATTTCCCAAAATACTTGCAGGTACTACAGGTATCAGCATTGAATATACCGGTAGTAAAAGTTTGTTTGTTTGTTTTTTTTGCCGTTTTTAAAGATAAATAAGTTATATCACAACATCAGTTAACCTACTCACACTTTACCTAGATTAGCTGGTTTTTCAGTTTTTACTGCAAATACTTATGCCAGTAAAGGGCAAATGTCCTACTTGTATGTCTCCGAGGTAGGTTGCATTGCCACAGAAATGAAGATTTTATATTAATATGCAACAAAAAGAAAGATTCCAGAACTTACTTGCAGACGGAACACGACCTCTGTGGCTGGAGAGCAGTAAGCATGACGACCACAGAATAGTTCTTAGGACTGCCCCGTACATACTGCTTGAACTTGTCCGCATTCAATCGGATAATGGACTTCTTGCTATTCCAGTCTACCATCTGTTGTACCTTCTCAGAGAGGGAATCCTGCAGTAAAGTGAAGACAATATTCCCAAATTGCACAAATCATAGAAATTATTAAGCATTTGTTGCGCTTTTAATAGATATTTCAGAAAAAAAGTGACATAAACGACTTATGGTTTAAACTATATTACAGATTAAAAGCCTGCCTGGTGTATTGGTAGCCAGTATGCTTTTGCTACTTGAGGTCATGGGTTCCCCAGCGCAGGCATTTTTTCCTTGCTAATATGAATATTTAAACCTATTCCAAATATTAAATGGATTTGTCATTGACAATGGAAGTTATCAAATACATAGTTCTTCTTGAATGCTTTGAGCTTTTATGATTATGTACGTCCGCTCGAAGTTCTTCCTTGTAAAGGCCAAATCCTAGTAAATAAAATATGTCTCATGTATGTCTATACTAAAACATAGTAACAAACGCTATACCTGTTACCATCAGCATCAATTTGAGTGTCTTTTGTGGAGAAATGCTCAAAACAAAAACTTGATAAAAACAAGTGATGTGTTTGAGAAACACTATGTCCCCTTTTGAGCGATTTTGAATTTTTGACCCATATATTTGACCTTTGACCTTGAAGGATGACCTTGACCTTTCACCACTCAAAATGTGCAGCTCCATGAGATACACATGCATGCCAAATATCAAGTTGCTTTCTTCAATATTGCAAAAGTTATGGCCAATGTTAAGGTTTGTGCAAACAAACCAACAGACAAACAAACCAACAAATAGACAGGGCAAAAACCATATGTCCCCCAGTATAGACTGGGGGACATAAAAACGTTATCAAATCGAAAGCAGAAGTTTTGAATTGAAAATTACAGAGGTTCCGGAGATAGTCGATGTATCATGATTGGTTGATTAGAGAAAAGATCTATCTTGCGAAGGATTCTTAAGATAGTTGATGTATATTTTTAGCATATTTTCAAATTTGGAATACTATGTGTTTTCAATTGCAAAAACTTACACATTTTCA
>VMBQ01001141.1:78788-90490 GCA_007657795.1 Dreissena rostriformis | reverse complement strand
ATATGGCTATAGTAAAACCTTGTTAACACTCTAGAAGTCACATTTTTGGTTTAATGCTCATGAAACTTGGTCAGAATATTTGTACAAATGATATCTGGGCTGAGTTCGAAAATGGTTGAGATCCGTTAAAAAACATGGCCGCAAGGGGGCGTGGCATTTTCCCTTATATGGCTATGTAGTAAAACCTTGTTAACACTCTAGAAGTCACATTTATAATCCAATCTTTATGAAACTTGATCAGAACATTTGTTCTAACAATAGCTCGGCTGAGTTTGAAAATGGCTATGACTCGTTGAAAAACATGGCCGGGGGGGGGGCAGTTGTCCTTATATGGCTATATGGAAAACTTGTTGACGCTATATAATAGCCACATTTATTGGCAAATCTTCATGAAACTTGGTCAGAACATTTGTCCCAATGAAATCTTAGCAGGGATTGAAACTGGGTCATATGAGCTCAAAAACTAGGTCACTAGGTCAAATATAAAGAAAACATGTTAAAAGTCACTTTTTTGGTCCAATCTTCATGAATCAGCTTGCATTTTTTTTCATAATAGTCTAGTTCCTTTTGCTCTCAGGTGAGCGCCTTAGGGCCTGATGGCCCTCTTGTTTAATTGGATGCTATTACCATAGAACACTATTTACAAAACAACAAGATCTTCAAATTAAATACATAACAAACACATTGCGAAATACGTTCTGGTGTCAGGGCATTTAAGGGTCAGCTAACCCGAAACAAATATATGTTTGTATAATTTACACTGAACAACACCAGCTGCTGTTCCGACACTGATATATGGTCATAAATTATTTGTCACAAGGGTAGGTTTTTCCAGGTTACTAGGAAACAATAACCGGATAAAATGGCAAATACCGATGACATTTAAAATTACAAGGTGATATTTGTTACTCTTTAATTTGAAGGTCATCGAGTTTGTGCATTTTATGTCATCAATATATGCGTGTATTTTTACCAAATGAGAAATAATTATTAAAACAAAAACAATTATCTAGGAGTACCACTAAACAATCGTCCCATAAACTTTGTTGAAAAGCCCCAGACAGTGTTTCCTCTTTTTTATCACATAACTATTCTAGATACAGAATGTTTAACATGGTCGTGTAGTGAGTGAATTGTTAAACTAAATATCTTACAAATAAAACTATATCTGAACGGAAATGAGTAAAAGATGTGAAGCCAGTGAGTATGACAGGTCCAGGTGGAATCTAGACACACACTGTGGCAGACATATGCCCTCCCATTAAATCATCATTATCTTCAACCTTTCTCCATCGATTGTCCAATCAATGTGTCGGTAGCATCGAACACTTATAGTCACATCTACTCAAAAGTGTTCATGTATGTCCATATCACAATGGGTATTCCTCTTCCATATTCAGTGCATTGAAGACTGTTTGACCTCCTAAGTTAACATGATATTAAAATGAACTGACATCAGAATCTGTACCATAATCATGTCTTAATATAATAATTAAATAATAACACAAAAACATTCTGTCTTTGTTTTGATAAATACACATTTTAATGTATGTCAGTCATTGCCTGCCAGTTTTTCCTTGCTGTTTTCCCGTAATTTTCCATGGTATTTTTTCCAATCTAGCAAAATTCGGACAACCCTGATTCGTCAAGACTTCATTATAATTGAAACCGTTTCATTTATATAAAACGTGGAGGTCCCTTTAAGTTCTAAGATTCATGTCATTGTGAGACCACTAAATGTGTTAAGACTTATTTTTAAAACGCCAAATGTGCATTGTTTATAAGACAGATTATTGTTTAAGATGATACATAAAATAACAGATGCTTTGATTGGAATAAAACTTGTAAGAGTGAAAGTCTGTGCCATTGAATGAATCGCAGTTCACCTCTTTTGCAAACATTTTATTAAGTTTGAGTGCCGTTCAGTGTGCGCATATTGTTGGTTAAATCATTTGAGAAAGAAAATTGTCCTAACCCTCCCTGCTATTTCAGGCAAAGCGGTGTTCAACGGCTCCATAGAGACCCCAAACATCCGGGGACCTAGCAAGGGGTCGCTAAGGTAGGGATTATTAAACACATTATTTATCCAATATCACAACCATACCCGATATCGTTTACTACAGAGCTATATCACGTCTTTAATAAGTTTGTTTTAAGCACAATCATATGTACGCTTATAGAGGACTGCATCGACAATAATAACAGCAGCAGCATGAACGACAAAATCTAACACCATCAGAAAAATAATATTGTGCACTTTACTTCTCCTGATAAATATGCCATGAAAACAATCATAGGTGGTAAAACTCAGACACATTACATGTGATAAATGGAATACTTATCATTACGCATGTCTTATTTGTTCAGCATCATTTGTCAATGCAACTGCTTATAATTTATTTCCATGCATTGTTGGTCCTCAGGCTGGAATCTGCCTCCAGTACCATAGAAATATACGGGAGGGAAGGCGTGCATATTGACGCTGTCATTGGCAATATTGAGTTCAAAGGAGAGGGCAATGTAGTTTTAGGGGCCAGGAAAAAGGTAAAACTTAAGATTCGGATTATCAAATACTCTTATGTGAGAAGAATCATGCGAAAATGGGTCGTATGTCATATGCGGCCAGTGTAGCTTCAGACCAGCTGAGCATAAGGCGCAGTCTGATCAGGAGCTACCCTGTCCGCTTATGACACCACGAGTCCTTGGATGACTTTAAAGCGGACATGGTAGCTGCTGATCAGACTGTGGTTAATGCGCAGGCTGGTCTGGAGCAAAGCTGGACGCATATGTGTACAAGTTTTAAAGTTTAATGACAACAAACGTATACTCATGTATACTGTACGACGAAGGACAAGTTATGCACCGTTGTATGTACATATTTGCATAATTTGATACATAGATATTCTAAGCCATGCAGTCAAAGTACAGCAATGTATCTTACATATTGTTGGAACAATCATGTGAATGTGGTTGTCAATTATGATGACTACTTCCACAAATATGTTGAGTCTGTCTCGATGAATCTAATGTACTAGTATGTGCTAACACAAGTAACACGTATACAATTAATCACTTACTTGTATAACATCTATACGTTGTATTAAGATTCGACAATTTATCCAAATACATGCGTGGCACTAGTATTTCGTTCTTCCTTTTTTCAGATTAATTTGAACACCACTGCCATTTTTATTCAAAATTTGAATATAGTCTCAGCGGCGAGCAATGGCGTCAGTGCGCGAGATGACGTATACCAACTGTGCATGTGTCGTAATGGCCGCCTGTTTCTGGCGACACCTTCAGGGATATGTACTCAAGATGGACAACTCTGCTCTTGATAAGGTTGTGCAGACAGTAAATGCTATGTATTCGAACTTTCGAGGACGTTCCTTATCATCGAAGTTCATTAACCATATCAAATGTTAAGTGCTTTAATGGTCATTGGTTTTGGGTTATGTCTGTGATGTTACATACTTAAGAATAACCGATTTGCTGTTAAGAATTTTACGGCCCATCGTTTGAGAATGTGGTCTGTCTTAAAAACATGATATTTAAAATACATGTTATTGAAGTGCGCATGTGTCATAATAGCTGCCTGTGTTTGTGTAATCTTCCGGGATTTGAACTCAAAATTAACAAATCTGCTCTTTAGTCTAGCGCTTGCAAGACTGCGTTTGCGTAGATGTTGTAACTTTGCAAGCCGAGATGTCATTTGATGAACACAATCATGTATTGTCGAGTGAATTTATATACGCATTTAATGCAAGTATAATAGTCAGTGTTGTCAGGGTCTCATGTTTGGGCCACAAGATAGTGGCAAATAAAAATTGCTGTAGACATTGTGAATTGCATGCCTTTTGCTGCGATAATTTTTAATGAGAACGTCGCACAATATACATGTGTACATTTTATAATACAAATATAAACTATACCAATATAGGTCATCTCAATATATTTGGCATGTGCTAATTGCAACGATTTGGATTTTTTACCAATGCTTTCATCCTAAATCGCGTGAGCACGACGCACGGCCTTGAACGCGACACACGATATTGCAACGCGGCAAAGTATAATGTAAAAACCACGTTGTTTGTGAGTGCTGTGTCTGGTGCCGAATGTCGTGATAAGGCAATTTAGGTCGTCATCCGACAATTCCACAATATTTACGCGAAATAGAGTCGAGTGTCTTTGTACATTATCGTGCGTCGATGGTCACTGTCTTGCGTCGCGTTGAACGACACTCGAATATGACTAACAGCATTCCATTTTCAATGCAATATTTTCCCCCTAAACCTAGCGCGACACAGCGACGTCCAAATATTAAAATTTCATGTGTCGTTGTTCATTGTCGTGTGTCTATGCTCACTATAGCGTGTCGTAGCATGCTTATTGTCGAATATCGTGTCGTATGCTGCGTTGAGTGTCGTGTGTCGGTCTCTAAGGGCGACATTCAAACACGACTTTGAATTACCGGATTCGGTAAATAGTAGCTGTGTAGGTGAATACATTGTTATTATTTCTGGTGATCTCATTGGTGCACTTTGTACTGCCGTTTATCACCGTTGATGTATGAAAAATACCGTGCTTTGCATTTCTTTAATTTCAGTAATTGTAGGATGTATACTATTTGTGTTCTTACTCGTTGTTATTAATAAAGCAGTTTGTGGATTTGTAGCTTGAATGCGTTGAATAAAGGTGGTGTTGTTGACATACTATAATGTTTGTATTTTGCAGTGTTAAAAATCACCGCAATTTGTTGTAATACTAATGATTACAACTAATGAGTGTTGAGCTCCGGCAATAAGAACAGAACGGCTGCTTTGCGCCTTAAGTAAATAAAATTGAAAATATAAATCGTGTAGCAATAAATCAGTTAGGCGGTGACGATATGCATCTAGTTGTTCTATAGTGGCAATGATTTTAGACTCAAAAGAAACGCATTTACCGGATGTGCTCTCCGAGTTAATAGGCGAGTCCTTCTCGACCTACCGGTACTTTATCACACTGCAGACTGAGAGTCAATAAACTCTAACGTTATTAATTGATTTTACTTTCATACATACTTATACACATACGTCTTTAATGTAGTGCCCTGTGTCAACGATGCTCTGAGTATGCAATCTTTGTATAATATTTACATTTATAAAAGAAAAACACGTGTATACAAATACAAAGTTTACTCGTATAATACCAATTGTCTATACACAAGTGTTTTCACTAGGCGCTCGCTCCACAAAGGGGTACATGCGCAAGAATAAGGGATGGGGTATGTTAAATGTTGTGATTTGACGGATTATTTAATTCAATTTAGTGTTTACCTGGTAGTAAGCATCACTTACGCTAAATTGCTCATTTTCGTAGACAACAACCTTTTGTCGGTACTTAAATATACAAACACGTGAGTTCGTGCAATTTCATGTTATAACATGGTTTTGCATTGTCCTGTTTTTGAACGGTTGGTAATGGTAGTCCGCCCCAGCCCGCAACAACCAAACATCATGTTTCTGCGCCTGAAAGACGATGTAGTGAAAGTATATATTTGACAGAGAGTCGTAGACCGCATGTAGGGTCCTACTACATGACATGGTTTGAAAAAATATGTACTAATCCGCTAATCTTCGCTTCATAAAAGCTTCAAAGTCTAAACCACGTTTGATTTGATCAGATTCTGTTTATAATCGTCTTAAAGCATTACCGGATCCTATGACCTTGTCAGAACGATAAGATATATGTTGCAAACAATTTTCGGCGCTCTATAAGCCATGGTCATATGTTACCAGATTTGAAATCTCTTAAGCTGAAAGTAAACGATTGCCAACAACTCGCACTTTTTAATATATACATATTTATTTCCGAAAACGCCGCTGACGTGAACAACGCGTCTTAACACAATAGAATGTCCTCAGGTTTCCCTAAGTGTGAACGTTTGTAACGCGTATTGGTTGCAGAGATTGTATAAATCCCATACAATGAATATTTGAGCGCAGCAGATCCTTTCTTCATTCGAACAGTACCCCCAACACTAATAAATAAGTCAGTCAAACTCGACAGAAATACCCACAAACGACAAATGCTCAATTAAATGGACGTTCATTGTCGCTTGTTGGCGACAACGCCTCACAACTGTTCTGCACCTGTTTTTGATTTAACGTATCCAGCATTCCTCAGATCGTCGGCATCCTTAATGCGGTACTGGCTTAATAAGAAGAATCATGATTTTCGACTCCCCGGGGTCCTTCACCTCGACGTTAACGCAGAGATTGTTAGTACGCGTGCACTTTGTGGCGGGAATCATCTCGACCTGTATCACCTTCTCCCCCTCGTTATAAATAATCACACTCACTTCGATGAACGCCTCGCCGTTGATTGTCGCCGAATCGTGACAGAAAAGATTTACGTTCCAGACGTTTTCGTGTTTCCGGTAGGTGATTTTCCATTCGCCGTTCCGGACTTCCGTTACTACGGGACCGGAGTAGGTCTTCACGTCGACTTGGATCCCGAACCGGAGCGAGTTCTGCATCATAACCGAGTCCACAGCAAGGTCCATGTAGTTGCGGGGCTTGTAGAAATCCACGTCAAAAGACACGTCAAGTGACGTCTGCGTAGGGCACAGTGACCGGAAGCGGTACGCCTTGTTTACGAGATCCTTCAACACATGTACGGTCTCGTCCATTTCGAATAGACGCGATTGTTCGATGGTATAAAGCTGGCTGACAAGCATCTGCGGGAATCGGATCAGCGGAAGGAGCGTCTGTGCGTTGCTGCGAAGATCCGCGTGGTGGTTCTCGCAATGCAACCACGCGGTGAGGCCGGTGAAGACAGTGAACTCGTTCGCGACGACCAGTCCCGAGTTTTTCAGAATGTCTTGGATGAAATGCAGGTCCATGTTATTCCACTCCGGTGTTCCCAGAATGGCGTCCATATTCCACGCGATTGTTTTCGTGCATGACTCCACCAGGGGACTGAGGTTCAGAGCCTTTGCCCAGTTGTACCACTGAAGAGCATTATGCACCTTCGGGGATTTGGTGTTCTGGACCATGTACCCCACGCACAACGCTTTCAGTGACGTAACATTGTACTTGTCCGCCAGGCACAAAATACCGACGGCCGTTTCCACAGAAATCGACACTTCCGCTGTATACATGAACTTGAGAAACAGTTCAAACACCGCTTGGCACTCTTCACTTTCGGTCAAAATGAGGTCCGTTTCGTCTCCTTCCGCCCAGCGATTGTCATAGAGCATAGTACGGAAGACGTCACTAGATTTCGCGAGCACAAACTTGTGACCATGGTAACTGTTCTCACCAACTTTGATTTTCACGTCACTCAGGTCGGATTTGTTGAAGAATTCCGAGACGCTCAATATGAAGTTTCGCTCGTCTCTAAGTACTTGCTGCGCAAGCTCAATTGCCGGACCGGAAGTGATGCTTTCTGTCGAAACTGCCATTGTCTAAACCTGAAGAAAAAACAACAGCAACGATTTAAATTATTTTCCCTCTCTGATATACATATTCAGTTTTCCTTGCACTGAAAATATAGATACATAAAAGCTTAATGTTCGACACGAATCATTTCGTAAGATTCAAACTTCAATGAAGTCAATAATTACATAACATTAATATTCATTTTACGTAATCACTCAATGTCAATGTGCTCGATGTATTCGTATTTATACATGTTTATTTAAATATTTCTTACATTGTATTAATATGTTTCAATACTTGTTTAATAGGCATCTACATGTATGACGATATTACTGTAATCCTTGAAAAAGGTGCGTGTCTATGTGATAACATTACCGGTAATGATTCATTGACTAACCATGCATTCATCTGCTGTCAAATTATATAGCTCGTGTATGCATGATCTCACGCGAATTGATACAAAACACTACGTACATGTTTATATGATAAGTGGTTAATATGTGATAAAGAAAATAAATCGGTGCTTTATAACATGATTGGCAACATGGTTGAATGTGTAAATATGCGGAAGAAAAATGCACTGTGTAACCTTTAAAAGAAAATGTTTATCAAATAAAACTTGAATGTTGAAATGTAATGCCCCAGTGATATTATAGTGTGAAAGGCTAGTGTAATACAACATAAATGGCTAAACAAACATTCACTCGCAGTGTTTCATCTCATATGTTATAACGAAACTCTAATTAACAAAAACATCATAAGCGTTGTAGGCATTATTCTATACCCATATTATTTATAATAAATTACTTCATTGACTGTGTGTAACTAAGTAGCCGCTCTAGCCAACACCATGAATGCTTAGGTTTGTTTATTTGATACAGAGCCGAACATGGAATGGGCATAATCGCGCAGTATATGTGCCAAAATAAAACTCTGCAAAAAATCATTAATAACCCCATGAACTATACATTGGCTAATTTTTAATTACAGGACACAACCTTTCAAAACTGATATCGTTTTCTACAGCGTGTATCCAACCGAAAGGCAAGGAATCTAGACATTCAAATTCCTTTGTGTTCAAATACAAAAGATACCATAAAATACACTATAAATTATACCATTATGACGCAATTATAGGGTAGGAGCTTTGTTACATATAAAGAGCATGCAACGTGGCAAAGAAAATAATTCAATAAATTGTAACACTTCTTTCATCATCCTAAGCACTGAAAGCACGCATTAAAGAGACTGAATCTGTATCTTTTCAGTTTGATTAATATTTTCGGGTGGCTCTTTTATGACACATATATATATACATGTATCTACCCAAATAACGTTTAATTTTGATGAAGATGTAACGAGCGGTAAAGTAACATCTAAATCCATGTTAAATGAAATAAAAGCTGTCTCAGGTAAATAAAATTAAAATAAAAAGTGATAAACATTCCTATGTTTTAATTCAACAAAAAAAATACAATACACAAAACATCGAAACATCACATCAAAGTCCATACCTATAGGAAGTATATCTTAAATCCAGTCACAGACAATAATTGAAGTGAAAATGCCATACTTAAAATATTTGTGACACTCTACCGAAATCCACTCGCAAAGTGTTAATTGATGTATAAGCTTTCATTTCGCCCACATTCATTTACGCATTTTCTTATTTGCGCAGTACTATTCTGTTCACAGACGGTGTGCAATTCGATTGGGTTCACCGCACATAACGATGTCGGTCAAGTTTCCCAATAAACATTGATTTTCGTTATGTAAATAAATAATCCATTTATTGGCGCTTTACAAATAATTATAGGTATTATCTGTAACAGTATAAGCAAATAATACTATCTAACACACAACTAATTTGATATCAACTACATAAACGCAGAGGTATATTTAAATCAACAATATAACGTACTTATAACATGTAATTTAAGCGGTTCTGGTTCAATTTTTAATGCATACTTATATGTGCCAAATCAATATTAAAAATGATGATGTCCATTTTTTGGAATCAGTACGATAATGATGATAATGATTATTATGCCGGTGGCGATAACCATTGTTTTGTGAAGATGGCTAGAATGACCATGCTGGTTACTTTATTATGATGATGTTCATGACGACAAAGGAGGGCGAAATTAATGATGACGATGATGACGGTTATAGCCAGGACGACGATGATGATGATGGTTGTTATGATGATAGCCTCGAGGACAGGGACTATACGATAATGATGTGATGGAGGAAGTGGATATTAGCGTCGACGACGACGAGAACAGTTAATGATGACGATGATGATGTTGATGATGATAGCTACGACTATGACGATGATGTTGTTGATGAAGGTGAAGATCTTGTTGTTGTTGATGATGATGATTATGATGATGATGATGTTGTGATGATTATGACGATAGCTACGACTACGACGACGATGATGATGATGATAGCAACGTGGAATAAAATGACGAAAACGATGATAATTAAGCTAATTGTGATCATAGTCTACAACTCCATACCTTTGATATTTGCATACGTCATCATCGACAAGATCACTGTGCCACTGTCTGTAACAAAAACAACAAAATAGAACGAAAGACACAATTAATATTCATCCACGATGCAAATATGTACACAATGAGACCGTCGACGTTACAGATGTTGCAATATTGTATGGGCGTATTGATCCAGACACGTGCTATTTTGGCCAGTGCAGACGATATGAGTCTGAAGTGAACCAAAACCAGACGCAGGCGGAAGATTCGTCCGTATGGAGCCGTAATCAATAAATTTGTGGACTGCAGACACTACGTCATTCATAGAAAACAACACACACATGTGAACGTTTGACCGCAACAATGTGTGTTTTGCCGCAATAATGATGTCGTTTATGGAAAGCGAAGTTGTCAAGCAAGTCAATGTTGTATCATGTTGTCACAGATGAACGAGTTTTTTTATAAGATAAATTCAAACAACTTGATCTGGTTTGTTTAAAGAATTAGAGTGCAACGAATCGCAAAATAATTACATTTTGCCAATAATGTGTTTTACTTATATAGCGCTGGTTACGTTCGAACATTTTACTGAATCCACGGTGAAACTATAATATGAAAATGTATTTTGAACAAAATAACTTTTTAATAATCCAAATACAGGTTCTTACATGGAATAAAACGCAGTGTAATAAAGACCCACGCCATAATAAGCGCAGTATTCTTCATGAAATACAAAACACAAAAATCGCTTAAGCATATGTGTTTGAGAAACCCCGGTAGTTCATGTACAAGCGATAGGTCATATCCAGGCCACAGGGTGGTCATGATTTACATAACGGAATTTCATTGAATTAAAAACAAGAAATATCTTTAAACAAGATATACGGCGTTGATTGCGGTTGGAGTTGGTGAAAGGTAAAGAGTTTAATGTATGAAATCAAAGATAGCATATGTCTTTTTCTGTGCAGTTCTTAGCTGCATTTCACGCAGTACGGGATGTTACGCCTAGTTTTCGCGGTTTATTTTACATCATTACATATTGCTGATCATATATCTATAGATACAAAAAAAAGAAGAATAGAAGTGAAATTAAAACATGTTAGTCAACCGGCCACACGCGAAGTATCCGTACATATTTTAAATATTTATTCGCGCGTTCTTCGGACAAACCTGTTTAGTGGTTTGTCGGGCATTGCTTTTTGATTCGATTATTAACAGTATCGGGAATCATCTCGCTCATGCTCAATACATTGGTCAATATAGTGGAATAATTCTTATTGAATAAATGAAAAATAATATTTATCATGGTTTTGTCGAAAACACCTTAAGAATCTATTATTGAGATACCATAATTATATCGGCGAATATCTTCATTTAACATCTGGTCTAAATACAATTCCAGTTCACCTAGTTCACCCGATAGCGTCTATATTATATAACGATTCCTGTACTGGCCGCGAACTCACCCTGATACCTTGCGGCTTTGAATGCAATGCTTAAAGTGAGGTTACGATTCCACTGCTGGAACGACGGCTTGTTTAAAACTTTATACTTTTACATATTTAATGTTCAATTTCGACAACAATTTAAAATGGTTTGGCCAAAACTAATATCAGGATATCGAAAAACGATAATTTTATGAACTAAAATATACTAGTACACAGACAGCAATATGGTAGTAATAACTAAATATGAGAACATAGCCTTTAAGTACAAACGCTCTGGCGCTGACAATCCTCTGAATATAAAGGGGCACACACAAACTGTATTGATGTCAAGA